>JANVCJ010047212.1:0-13459 GCA_026413505.1 Epizoanthus ramosus | reverse complement strand
TAGATAGATAGATAGATAGATAGATAGATAGATAGATAGATAGATAGATAGATAGATAGATAGATAGATAGATAAATTTGTCTTTTCCTTTCTGAAGTAACCAATCACCAAATAAGGGACTTTTTGTACATACCTTTCCTTGCTTTTTCTGCTGGTCTTTTCCTAAGGAATGTGAAGATTTATTAACATCAACTAGGGCCCGGTTGATCGAAATTCGGTTATCGTTAACTAATGGTTAAGATTTTAACTTACGATTTGGTTTACTTCCTTATTGACTGATTTGGGCTTTGATATCGGGTTTATGTAACTGGGTCTCTGAGGAATATTGCAGTAATACTATGTAATACAAGATTATATATTCCTAGATGAAGAAACGAAATTTAAAATTTGCTTAACCTTTGGTTAACGTTAGTCGTCTTTCAAGCAACCCGGTCTAGAATTTAAACTACCAAATTCAAAGAGTGTGACAGAAATATGGTTATTGGACAGACTTGATAGGGAGATATAGAACAGCTGAAATGAAATCCTCATGAAAGCGACATAAAACGATTTCAGTAATGACCTGATTGAATCTATATTTATAGTAAGAAGAATTTTGAAAGAAAATTGCATGAGCTGAATAGACAAAAATGTTTTATAATAATTTCTATTGCACGACACAAAGTTATGAAACAAGGGAGAGAAAGAGAACGAGAAAAGCCAGTGAGAAAAGTTGCAGACAACAAAAATTGTACGAATGAAAATTGCAACAAAATCATTTTTCTATTCTCCCAATGATATTTTAATATCATTTAAAAATGATACACAGCTATACCTAGACTACCATATTTACTACACATGGCTTTATTAAAGCCTTTCGGGGTTTTCTTTGTTTCTTCTTCGTTTCTTTTATTTTCAGTTATGTCTTCAAGACTCTTGTAAAAATTAGAGAAAACGACCAAAAATCAGTGTCATATGCCCTTGAAGTGCAGTGGATTTATCAAAATCCCGTACCTTTGCCTAATTTGGCAAGCAGCATCGCTTTCAAGTCTCCACTGCAGTTTTTCTCCACATCATCTACAAGATTGACTTTATGTGCTTTCTTGTACGCACTGGTCAAATCGTTCAGCTGCGCCTAAACACAAAGAAAAACTACATTTAGAGATCGACCATTCAACATTGTCTGTCTGTCTGTCTGTATGTATGTTGTGTGTGGGCGGGGGGCGGATGATTCGCTGCAACTGTTTGTCCATACAGTTATCTTTGGCTGCAAATTGTTCTTTCTGCTTTTTCCTCCATATTTTGATCTTTTTCTTTCTATGTCTTTTCCCCCTGGATTCTTCCATTCCGCCTCAAAATCAAATGGTTAAACACTTTACACGATCAGAAAGCAGTTGATAATGTTCGTACCTTATTCTTAGAAAGTATTATTCTTGCAACAGCCTTCGTGTCACCCGCTTCAATTGCTTTATGCAACTGCTCACTCTGTAAGCTTGATGGATTCTTGACACATTTAACTACGAGAAAAAGCGTATGTAATTAGTAAGATTTACATTAATGTAATTTTAGCAATTTTATCTTATCATTTCAAAGAATTACATCAGTTTTGCAACACTCGGTTATATATAGCATCCTAAATTCCTATATGTTTTCATCCCATTTTCTGTATTGGCTTGTAATAGTTTTTGTGTCCCCAATTAGTAAACTGCATAAAAAAAATACAAAAAATAAAAATAATAATAATAATAATAATAATAATAATAATAATAATAATCGTAATCGTAATCGTAATCGTAATCGTAATCGTAGTCGTAGTCGTAATGGTAACGGTAACGGTACGTAATGGTAACGGTAACGGTAATGTAATGGTAATGGTATAATGGTTATAGTAGTAGTAGTAGTAGTAGTAGTAGCAGCAGTAGTAATAGTAGTAGTAGCAGTAGTAGTAGTAGTAGTAGTAGTAGTAGTAGTAGTAGTAGTAATACTAGTAGTAGTAGTAGTAGTAGTAGTAATAGTAATAGTAGTAGTACCAGCAGCAGCAGCAGTAGTAGTAGTAGTAGTAGTAGTAGTAGTAGTAGTAATAATAATAATTCTTGCTGGGGTACCAACATCTTAATGTTGCTGTCTACGGACGGTGTTACAGTTAGCTAGACTTTTATCACACAGAAATAGTTATTGTTATTATTATTATTATTATTATTGATTACTGTGTCGTATTAATATAATACTCACCTATCGTCAGAAAAGCCTTCTGCAGGTCTCCATCCATTTCGCTGTCGATGCTTTCCTCGATTTCACTCTTCGCCAACTGCCAAAATAAGTGATAACAACAGTTGTTAAAGGACCAGCGGCATGGTCAAGTAGTCACACTGTAAGACCACATCACATGACTCTGATAATAATTTAATACATTTATATAGCGCTAAAACTATTAAAATAATCTAAAGCGCTTTACATGAGAATAAAATTGAGGTGCATGACTATTTACAATATTAAATGAAATATACCAAATATTATTAAATTAGTAACCCAACTCGATGAAAATATTATAGGAAAATTCAATGCCTGATGAGGGAATTTCACGTTAAATTTGACGCGAAAATCGATATCGCGAGAATCGCCAAGCGATGAGTGCGATATCAGTTTCTCAAGTGACATTTAACGTGGAATTCCCGAGTCAGGTATTGAATTTTCCTTGAATCGCTTAGTCATTTATATATTGATTTAAAAACATGGAGTCTGGAGTTTTGTAAACAAAACTTCGGCGCGCAGCTGGGGAATTCAGGTCATGCAATTCCACGTTAAATTTGCACTGTCGTTAGCCAATCAACGTGCGAGATTCGTCTCAACTATGCGATTCTATTTAGTATCGCTTCTTACAGATTTAAAACAAAGAAAAGGCAACAATTAACGGATATAAAGATACTCAGCTAACTGTAATAACCAGAGGTTAGACTAGACAGTTGTGTATATCAATCAAATCTAACGTTTAATAACCCGGTATTCTCAATCTAGAAGCCATCCAAGAATCATGAGATATCTGTGCCATTAAGTACCTATAATATACCAGAACAATTTAGACTGGGAGATAGTAAACATGTATGGTTCCAGAAAGACTAAAATGTTAGCTTGTCAACATTAATATTACGTTGAATATATAGAAGTGGTGAGAGTACTGAATAGACGAATGGCGTTATTCTGATTTAAGAAGATTACCGAAGCCATCTAAGAATCATGAGATATCTGTGCCTTCAATGACCTATAATATACTAGAACAATTTATACGTACGGCAAAATTTGCAGGTCCTGGGGCAGACCCGCATCGCAAAAAACCTATTGCGCTTGCAGTAGATCGGTGTTGCGACCCTGCGACATCCGGCTGGTCTCAAGTCTCTGCAGTCTGTGAAAGAGGAACATATTTGCTGGAACATCAAAATCGTACAAAATAAATCAGAAACAACTAAAAGGTATCGCGGAAACAAGACTAGGAATTGAGACTGCAACTGAGTGCACTACTAACAGGGAAATACCGATAAACGTTTTATAATAACGTACTCCCATGGGATACAAGCTAATGGATTGTCCCCGAGTAGGGCGTTGTGGAGGTGGAACTGCCGTGGAGGATTTTGTTGACTACTTGGCGTCGGTTATTTTATCCACCGAGCATTTTCTTATTGCTGGCGACTTCAACGTTCAGGCTGAGGTCCCTGACAACTGAAATATCATGCAATGCAATGGAATACAAAATAATAAAATGTAGTACAGTACAGAGACGTACAATGTAATGCAATGCAATGCAATGCAATACAATACAATTTTGGTTATTGGAAGGTGTTGCTTGCATGCTGCCTAATTGAATCCAATGTTAATAACATTGCTGAAATGAAGTACATTGCTAAGGAAAAGTACTCACAGCTTTCAACACTATTCTACCAACTTTTCCAATATGTTGTAAAAATTCTAATATACAAACCTGCTGAATACAAGCTTGTTGTGTGTGTTGGAGAAGATGTGGTTTTATTACCAACTGCTGGAGTCGTAGTGCCTGCATCAGCAGAACCTGAAACAAGATTTTGTTGTGAGAGGTTTCATAACCATTTAAGACTTCACAGAAAAAGTTCGCCTGTTCTTTGCATAACGAAATTGATTGTCACTATGACATGAACATAAATTCAACTGTGAACATGTCTTCCGTTTTTCGGTTACTAACGCAATGAAACGTGCGTAGTCGCATAAAATGTTTGTTATTGATTCCTTGAAATCGTATGTTGACATAAGCTGCATCTAGCAACAACAGTTATCGAATGTTTGTTATCGAAAGTTGTAAAACACTATAGTTATAGTTGTTATAGTTTTCGCTTATCTCCATATCATTCTGAACCTTTGTTTATGTAATTTCCGTAAGGAGTTTGGCTGATAGGAAAAAAATGATGGTAATTGTTAGCGAAAACCAATAACAAAGCATATAATAATAATAACTTTATTAACGTGTCAGTATAAAATCTAGCAGAGGGAAGAACCCTACACTAATAGTGGACACCTAACTACACTAACTATGAAATAAAATCTACAAGTCCAAAAATCTAAAAAAAGTTTCTCTTGCTTGAAGTACCTACTTATAAGAATAAATAATTGTTTAGAGTGTTCGATCCGCAAAGGTCTTACATATGGCTTTTGGTAATTACCAACATACCTATATTGTCCGATGTTTGAATAAATCTTCCAGGAACTTTCATGTGCAGATTTTAAGGACAATATCTCCAGATTTACACTTAGCCTATTGCGTAGGTGGCAACAGGGCATAGTAGATATGAAGAGCAAGCCTCAATTATACTACAATATAAATGAAAATGCTTGTACATACGGCAAAAGTTGCATGTTTTGCGACAAACTCTCATCGCAAAGATTCTGTTCCGTTTACAATACGCTGGGTTGGCAATTACGCGGCATCCAGCTGGTCTCAGGTCTTTGCAATCTGTAATACGTAAAGTGATAAATGCAAAGGTAAATTCAAGAACATATGCAAACGGAGATCACACAACGTAAAATATAAAGGGGCATAAATAATTGGATAGAGTTTAGAACTACATATATCTAAAAAGGTGTGCAGTATCAATAAAATAAAGAGCAAACAGGACGAATATCAAAATTAGGTGAAGAAATAATGAAGAAGAAGAAGATCAACAACAACAACATCAAGAATAACAACAGCAATAACAAGAACAAGAACAAGAACGATAACAAGAACAAGAACATGGAAAAGGAAAAAAGAAGGAGGAGGAACAGGAACACCAAGAGAGCGAAAGGAAGAGGAGTAATTCAAGCCTAATTTAAAGAGCATCCAGATTCCATGTCATAAAAGGAGTCTCAACCTGCTGTGGTCGGAATGGTAGTTGGAGTTTGTATCACCGTAGTAACTACAGTGGTTGCCGCAACCGTGGTCGGGTCACTCGTGGGAGGTAGAGATATAGAACCTTTGCTCGTACTGCTATCTGGAGCTGTAGTCGTTGCAATGGGAATATCTACATAAATGGTGAAATAGTGCACGGAGTTAGCACAACATTTCAATTCACTGTTGGCTAGTAGAGGGGGAAAGAGACGTTGTATAAGATGACTTCTAAGTCCTCCTTGTGAGCATTCCCACCATACATTAAGAATATGCTGATAATGTCCAGGCATATCCCGAGTAGTAAGAACTGTCTTCATCGGTAATGCTGCAACTATAAATACTGTTATTATTTTCTATCAATACTGTTATTATAACCCCGTCATCGAATTGATACCCTCCAGTGAAATTCTCTATGGCATATATCGGACGGATGATTTATTCTACATAAATCTACAAAATATAATGTCCAACTAATCTATTTGGCGTGAGGTTGCGATTGTTGGGGTACTTGTGAGGTGTTAGACCTACCAGTACTTTTGTCGCCAGTGAAATGGCCCTCACTTGTTGTGGCCCTTGATATGGTTGACCCACTGGTAGAGGGACTTGTTAGCCGTTTTATTGTAGAATCCGTACTGGGAACAGCACTGGCATTTTGTTCAATTTGACTAGTATTAGTTGGAAATTGAACTGTAGAGCGTTCGCCTATGGTTCTTGTGGTGGATCGACTGGTTGAAGTGGATAGCGTAGCAGCATCGCTAGTTGCCGGTGGCATGGAGATTGTTTTAGGTGTTGGAGGGGTACGTCCAGATGTAGAAAGATCGTCTATAACGGAACTGTGTTCGGTGGTCGGCTTTTCAGTTGAGAGAGGAGCTGATGTGGTACCATCACTGGTGGGCAGTTCCGATGTTGTAATCGGGGTTTGAGGTGTAGGTCCAGATGTCGAGATATTGTCTGTGGCAGACGTAGGCTTTTCAGTAGAGAGAGCTGATGTGGTACCATCACTGGTGGGCAGTTCCGATGTCATAATCGTTGTTGGGGTTTGAAGTGTAGGTCCAGATGTCGAGATATTGTCTGTGCCAGACGTAGGCCTTCCAGTAGAGGTGACAGCATCACTAGTGATCTGGTTAAGTGTCTGAGTGGGTCCAGACGTAGCGAGCCCATCTTTGGCAGAACTAGTTGTGGTGGCGGACCTTCCGGTAGAGACTGATGAGGCACTACCATCAAGTGTGGCTGGCTTCAGTGTGGAGATCGTTTCAGAAGTGTCGGGCGTGGGTCCAGATGTAGTAAAAACGCCTCTTGTCGAACCGGGGACAGTGGTGGACCTCTCGGCAGAAATGGATGAGGTAGCACCATCAGTGGTAGCTGAGTGACGTGTGGGCTTTGTTGTTGAGGATTTAAGAGTGGGTTGAGACGCACTGAGATCATCTGTAGTAGGACTAGGTTCGGTAGTGGATCTCTCGGCAGACATGGTTGTAGAATCACTATTGCTAGTGGCCTGTTCGGGGGATATAGGACTGGCACTAGACGTCGGTACATCTCCAGCTAAAAAGACCAAACGAATAGTAACTTGACGAATGATCTGCTGATAGGACGCAGTATTATGCAATGAAAAACGGCAATGACGTTGGAAAAGGTAAGAATGAGAAGAATACGAAAGTCTACGATATAAAATCAGCATTTAAACAGAATAACAAGAACAACTATAGAAACGATCGCGATATGATAAATAAAATGTTATTAATTATCAATTAGGGTCAATCGTTGTAGGATTTCTGGTTTTTATAGAGTGCTGATCGCAATCAAGGTCAGACTAGCAGGTCACTAAAGTGCTCCTGTGCCTGACGAAGCAGTCAAGATACCTGGTGATCATGTTGATAACTTGCAAAGAAAACAGGCATATTAACACTGTGAAAGTGGTCTCATACCTCTACATATACTTGGAACTAACTATATCTAAAGTAAATGTAATTTTCCATCAAAGCAAGCAGTCTCCCAGTATTAATATATTAGCAATGGCTAGCTTTTATACACCATTATTATAATATTAGTAATTACTTTAATATTGTCATAATAGTTGCTTTTTGAAAATGTGATATATATATAGGCTAAAAGATGTTTAGATCAATAAAACCAAAACGTTTTCGACCGTAGAGTCATCATCAGTAACGATGATGGACCCATCATAGATGATGACCCTACGGTCGAAAGCGTTTTAGTTTTATTGATCTAAACATTTTTTAGCCTATATATATTACTTTAATATTGTTGATAATCTAGATTTATATGTTAGACTAGTTGCAATAGTCAAGGTCTTTAACTTAAGTTTTTATCAGCTTACCCATGCATAATTTACATGTGCGAGGACAGTTCCTCTTCATGAAATGCACATTGTACTTGCAGTAGAATGGAGTGGCAAACTTGTGGCAGTCCCCTCTTATGTCTCGGCAATCTACGATAAATCAGCATGCAGCATGCAATATCTCCAATACTTCTATTTACACAACGCCCACTCCTCCCAAAGCCCGGGTCAAATGAATATATCCAACATTTGAATCACCACTCGTGAAGATAGTTCCAAGATTTTGGATAAACGAACACCACAGAATTTGTACACTTTGTTTTCTAAAATTCCACACCTTTTCCATGACATTAAATGACTAGTTTTACAAAACTCCATGACCAGAAAATCCAGAAATGTATTGACACTTGATGAATCATGAGTGGTTTCCTGTGAATCAAGAAGACAATCTAATATCTGATTTTCCATGTCTTTTTCCAGGATTGATTATTGATTTTCAACGATTTACAGGCTTAGAGAATGAAACTCTAAAATTACATGACGTTCCAGGATTTCCATGGCCGGAATGAAATCTGATACCAATCGACTGTAACATAGATTCAGTATTATTGAAAGGGTACTGGAACGTGTTGCTTGTCCAAATCAATCCATGATAGATCTTACATTATAAAATAACCGAGATATAACGCGCTCTCTGATTGGTTGAAAGCCGTTTACCATAACTCGATGGAAACATGGCTGCGTTTATTTTATAAATGAAATAGAAAAGATTTTCTGTGGATCTATTTCTTGTTCTCCCAAACTTGCACTCGTGTTACCATAATACTACCCATAACATGGGTAGTGTTTTCTATTTCTTAATTTTTACAACATTAAAAACGTCTTACAAAACGGACAATATATATAATGCGCACTCTGATTCGCCAACGCACAATATATCCCATATATATCCAATATAACTCTTGACATATTTGCAATTTTCTTTGTGAAATGTTGTGATCCATCATGTTAGCCAAACTCAGTAACTTTTGCAAGCAACATTAACTTTCAGAAATTGAAGCAAGGATTATTTGTAATGAAATTAAAACTGAACTAGTGATACAGCGTGAGCGTGGTTGTGGAGGAGGATCTCTAGAGCCATGTGCTTCTAGGAACATTTCAAAGTTGGCGCATCTAAAGGATAACAAACGCCATCATGTATATAATATAATAATACACACACGTTTAACAATACGACCACACAATAATAGGCCCTTAGCTCAGCAAGGCTAAGATGAAAATAGGACATTGGAAAGATTGCATCTACATCAAAATTTATCCAAATATTTCAGCCTTGCCCCACGGGACGAATGAGTTTTGGATGTTGCATTACAAATGTTGAATGGACGTTGGTTAGCAGTGAAGCCTGCTTGTGATACAAGAACAGATACAAGACACTTGTGATACAAGAATAGTGGAAAGGTAAGGAGATAACAATCACACACACATGGCACAAGATACAAGACTACGTTTCACTACTACTGCGTGAAATTAAGTTTTTGAACAGCATTTTAAAATTAAGTTTTTAAACAGCAGGAACATACACTTGCTTGCGTACCAAGTAGAAAAATCCTTGAGTTGTACACCGTAGCAGACTCGGTCACGACAAAGCATGTGCGACCCGGTCATGTGCAAAAAGTCTCAACCCAGTCCGTCCCAAAGCTTGTCTAGCTGTAGCCGCGAACAACCACAGTGTTATACCTCAAATTCCCTACTTACCAGTGGAGTACCACATAGTGCATATACGTCATAAACGATACAACATAAATTACGACAAAAATGGTCAAACAAAACAGCTTACACTGATAAAACAAAATAACAAACTACAAAACAAAAGTTGTAATAACTTTCGCATACGAGTTTCCAATATTATTAAAAGTAACAAACCTAAGATTCGAAGTGTTGACAAAGGAGTAACCACGGTCGACACTACCGTCGGGGAAGGAGTTGAAAATGCCTTCCCAGTCTGAGGTACTGTTGTACCCGACTCCGCCACAGAAGGTGTTGCAACTTTAGAAGTACTTACAGCTCTTGCACTACTAGTTACCGTCTGGGTGGCGCCTGTGGTAGGACTAACTTGTTTAGAAGTGGAAGATCCTGTAAAAAATAACATTACAAGAGCCTTCTTCAACCTTTTGAAATCGACTCCAAGTTGTAGGCTATTTGTTTCCACCTTGTTGCAAACATACTTCTAAATATAAAAGGCCAGGGCCTCACACGACTGTCCAGACAGAACTTGACGAAGGGTAAGAGCATAAACAAAGTCGTTGCATGGAAAGTGTGAATAATTTTCGGGGGATGGATCTATCCAATTGCAAGAAATAGACAACAATCATTTCAGCTGGACTACTTCGTACAAATGAAGTTTTCCTGAAGCACTAGGGCCGGCGCTCAACTTCCTGTCTCTCATAATGTCTGCCGAAGGTGGGTGGCCTATCGTGCCTTTCACAAAGTATAACTATTCAAATCAAACTTGATTAGCATTTTGAATCCTGAGAGCGCCTTTCAAAACTGAGTGATAAGTAATAGCCTCTCAACACACGAGTGTGTGTAACAACACAAAGTGCGACCTTTCAAATATAATATTTTTCAATTCCTTTTTTGGGAAGTTTTATATACATTATAAACGCCCAAACGGCAGACAGAATGGGCGGACAATGGCGGCGATTCCTTGATTAGTCTTTAAGCAATTGTAATTACCAATAGTATATCAACTAATAATAATAATAAGTATTTATATAGCGCTTATACCTATCACCTCTAGGCGCTTTACAAAACACACACACACTGATCATGAAAATAAATCTAGACAATGGTGTGCAGCGGTGTTTAAAGATTTATCGGCAAAAATGATGGCAGGTATTAAATGAGAATTGGTGTACTGAGGTAGCATTTACAGTAGATGAAGGAAGAAGGAAAACTGTTCCAGACAGTGCAAACAAAAAAATACATGTAATTTATAAGGATAGAATAAAGATCAGTTAAAATGTTGGATGCCAAGTGTCATGTTAATCAGCTTAATGGTAAGTACAATGTTAGTTCACACATTAACTGAAGCTTGAATAGGTTAGTATAGTCCTTGTAGTTAATGTTTTCTTACCCATGCAAAAATTACAAGTTCGCCGACAATGCCTTCTCATGAAATGTGCATGGGACTTGCAATACGATGCAGTGGCGAACGTGTGACAATCGTCTCTCGTGTCCACGCAATCTACAATCAAATCACCAAATGCATGCAGCATGCATTTCTAAGTTGTCATGCACTACCTCTATGAAATAAATGTAAAAAAAAGAAATCCTTCCAGATATCTTGGGTTAGTTAAAGGGTTAGATTGAATGATTCTGACCTACAGAAGAATATATTCGTTATTTTCATAACTGCTTTCTAGCTGTGTGTTTTCTATCTCATTGCGTGTGGAATGAATCGGTTGGTCCTGGTGTCTGTACAATTGGCCAGTACGATTACCAGTTGGTTGACTAATTTATTTATCCTGAGTAATTAATACATGGTCAGGGAAATTTAATGATCAAAGTGTTGATGAAATTGTTATCGAAAACTATCAACATACAAGTTACCAACTCTTTCTTCCATGTTTATTTATAAATGAAATGAAATGAACCGAGTCATGATGTGTACAATATACAGTTCCCATAATCCTTTTGGAGGAGTATGTTATCCTCCAAATATTGTAGTTAAAGCACAGGTCAACGTATTGGAAACTGAAGTACACGTCAAAGTACTGGTACGACGGAGACGTCAGCAGACGTCATCGTCTGGTACGGGAAGCCGGCAGAGGTTAACATACTGGTACGAGAAGCAGAGGTTATAACATTTCCTGAACTAAAGCTGACTGATAGCAAACAGCGCTAAGAAATACACGAACCTGTTTCCCGTTCAATTGTAGGTGATGTACTATCCGTCGGGTTTCCGTGCGTAAATGGTACTGAAATAACAAAGAGAAATATACAACTGTTACGTACTTACAGTTTTGGTTTCCATGATACACTGTATTATAAATGACTTATCTTGGACGAACAACCTTTGTTTCCAAATAGCATTTCACAAATATGGGCAAATATTGCTTCAATTGTCCTATTTCACAGTACGTCATAAGTTTATTTAATGGCTTCATCTATGAATTGTAATATTTGTTCATTTGATTACTTTGCCCGTACTTCACGGTAATGAGGCCAGATAGGCCACAGAATAGAAAGATAAGTAAATATCAAGAATTGAAGATTTACTGAGTGACATCACAAGTTTTTCTGAGCTGCTACTGGTTATAGAGAGTTGTAATCCAATCGAAGCGTATATTATGACGTGAATCACGTGAACCAACGTGAAATTGGGTGTGCATTATACTGTATCGATCAGGTTCTGAACCTATGACAGTGTGTGATATATAGTTAAAACCTGTGAACCAGTGAGAGTGTATGTCGTATATTTCCGTATCGTGACAGGCAATAGCCAATGAGAGAACACGTTGAGTCGTTGCAACATGTAAAACAAAATAGTCTAATAAAATATAAACAGAAACAACTTACTACACATGTTGCACGATTTAGGGCAGTACTCCATCACAAAGTCGTAATGCTTCTTACAATAAGTACGAGATATATAAATGGCACAGAACGGGCGAATGTCCTTGCATTCTATTAGGGAACAAATAGGTACGTATTAGACTCAAGGTCCTAACTACGAGCAATATTATGTTCACATAGACAGAATCGGCTAACGGTGTTTACATCTGAATTGGGTGACAACAAGATCACGTGATGATTCATTGGGGAGGTTACCATTGTTTTTTAGGGAGCATGCTCCCATGCGCTCGGTCATGTGTGGGAAATTGCACAATGGTAACCTCCCCAATGAATCATCACGTGGTCTTGTTGTCACCCAATTAAGATGTAAACACCGTTAGCCGATTCTGTCTATTAACGGGCTCCCACAATAAACAGGATGAGATAAGGAGTTCTTAAGTTTCCTTTAAACTGGCTTAATGAAAACTATTACTGTCATGTTTTCATTGTCGACACTGTCAGTGATTATGACTGTGAATGAGCATCGGGGCGTTAGTAACTTACAACTGGTTTCCTTTGAACTGTCGTCATCTTTAAATTGCTCGGAACTCAGAGCGTTGCAATATTAATTCAAGATTGCTGTGTTTTTTTTCAGTTTGCTGTCAATTGTAAGCAGATGTGATGCAAGGGTGTTCCTTATCCTCTCAACAACTGGACATTTTTCCCTGTTTCCACTGCTCTTTGATCCGCAAGGTAATATCATCCTGCTTATCAGCCACCATTTAATTCGTACCTATGTGTGTTTGTTTTTGTGAGCATTGTGTGGTGCTCTTGTGTGTCCGACCTAATAATAATCTTTCAACTTGTACTATTGGCTGCCTGTTTCTATTATTTTGTAGCTTTTGTTATTTCAGGCAGCCAGGCCCCTCTATTGTTTTACTTTATAAATTACTAGACTATATGTTGTACTCCACAAGGGGAAAAATAAACGATTTGTTGTTGTTGTTGTTGTTACCCAAACGTATATTAAAACCGTCACAATTGAGGAATCAAGTGTCAGAGTTATTGAGAGATCCAGGTCGTCTATAAGCTATGTGTTCAATTGTAATTCAGTTAATACGTCAATAAATTATTCGAATATTCTGATCCCCAACACCATAGTTATTGGAGGGACTGGTTAGGAAAGTCGGCGAGTTCTTTGTTATAGGTTTTTGTTCTCTATATCCTTTGTT
>JANVCJ010047102.1:0-13463 GCA_026413505.1 Epizoanthus ramosus | reverse complement strand
TGGGGGCCCTAAATATACCTAAGATATAAAAATTACAATAAGTTAAAAAGCGGTCAATTTTAAAATACACATAGAGTTAATAAAAATACATAAGATACTATACATTTTTGTTATATATCACACAACCATGATAAAAAACAGCTTTCTTTGTTTATTCGAGTCTCGCACCAGGCAGACGGAGATGATTACTCTGCCTGGTAGAACGGCACACAACATCTTTGTTTGTTCCCATTTCCCCCTCTTACCCATTTACCCTCCGTTACTGTAACATGTCGTGCAAAATATTTGTTCCCATTTTCCTCTCTTACCCATTCACCCTCCTGAAATAATTTGCACGATATTGTACAGTAACGGAAAGTAAGCACTGTCATTTTCTACTGATTACTGATACTGCCTTCACTGTGACATTGCCGAATGGACAGCACCGTGACACTAGTTTCGCATTTCATCTCTGTTGCAGCACTCTTAGCCGGAATCTATTTGTTGTAGGTTATCAAATTTTTCAAAATTACTTCACGTACTGGGGTTGTGACCTCGAGACAGATACTTGTCTTGTTTGAGACACACAGAGAGATTATGGACGCTTTAAATAGTTCTCCTAATAAGATTTAAAATCTCAGTTCACGACAGACTTGTGCGTTGCAGTGATTGTGTAAGTGAGTATATGCATTTCAGTTGTAACCGGCAAGACAGCTCTGACCGACATAATATCAATACCAGCATGGAAAAATTAAAATAATCGTTTTAAAATTGTGCCCGAAATTCCCGAGTATCTAGAATGCGATCACTTAACAGAAGGTCCTTCAAAACTTAAGAAACTAGAAAACACAGCTATATTAACAATTTCTATAAGACTAAGTGTACATTTATTCATCTCATTTTAGGGTTCATTAATGCTTATTTCTTCACTGGCTTTACTGACTTCGTTTGTCGTTTTTTTTTCATTTTGCATGTTACGACTGCGCATTCAACTTTTTTTTGTGCCAGTGATCATCCAAAGCAAGGCATCCAACGTGGATTAGCTACTTGTAATTACTTCACGCCGATTCCCGTCATATTTTCTTTGTATTATTATTATTACCTCTGGCTCTCGGAATGTTCGAAGAATTTTGGTGATTTTTGCCCTATTGGACCTTCTTACTCATAACTTTTTCTAATGCTAGTTATATATTATACTCTTCTCAATCAATAAGGAGTATTAGGAAAGGCGTTGAAACAGAACACGAAACAATGTGGACTGGTCAGTATTGAATTCTATTTATTTTCTTCATTTTCCCATGATCCTGTGCACGGAGAATATATACGTTTGTGTGACTGTAGTGCAGTGTAGGCTGGGAAATTGACGTGAAGTGAAAGTCAAATTTACGATTCATGGTTTTGCGAGTGGATCGTCATTAATAGCTTGCAAAATGCAACTGAAACTTCTAGACGACTTCAGATTAGATTAAGTTTATTTCCATGTGCACACATAATATGTTACAATAATTATAGATACCACTGAAGCAAGAAAAGTAAAGGTTGGGGTGTACGTATAAAAATCCAACAGGGTTGTAGAAAATAGTCCACATCATGTTAGTTTAAGATCAACTGACAGATATGTTGAAATAACTTGATAGAAAGGAAAGGTAGGCCTGGCCCCGCTTGTTCAAAGTGTGGATAGCGCTATCCAGCGGATAAATCCTTATCCAGCGGATAAAATAAGCTAAACTGCAGTTAACACTTATCCGCTGGATAAGGATTCATCGAATTATCCGCTGGATAATGCTACCCACTCTTTAAACAACAGGGGTCTGACTACAAATACAATAAATACCAGAAAGGTAACAAGACAAGCCAAAGAAAATGATATCAACAATAACACTACTACAAGAAAAACAAAAACAACAAAAATACTACGAATAAATACTAGTTATTGACTGAGATAGATAGGAAGCAAATGATGGAGCTTATTTCCATGTCAGAATGAGTAAATCAAGAATCATCTAAAGTAACTAGGTAATGTCTGAATAATGATCAAAGGAATATATTGAACTAGATACATTGGTTGCTGCAAACCTGGTAATGTCTTACTGTGGTACCCCATATTGATATACTGATAACTATGGAACAGTGTACCATTAGTGGAACCGAGTACCAACACCGACAGATACATTTGTGCAACCCAATCATGTTCAATGATAATGATATTGCATTTATATTGCGCACTTTCAATGTGAATATGTTCAAATGCGCATTACAGAATCAGAGATCGAACCGAAGGCATTGAACTTGAAGGCGCCTCAGGCTGTAACCTTGGAAGATAGAGAGAGGTCGAAACACTAGTTAGTAGTGGCTTGTTGTAGACAATACGATATAAGCGGCTAACACAGTTTGGTTGACTAGGGATAAGCAGCATGTCAGACGTACATACTGTAGTCAGTGATAATTAATTAATTCTTAAAAGCGTCCTAAGTGATTGTAATCACTTGTGTTATGTATATAATTTTCTTTACGAACTCGACTGACAGGCCTGCCGTTGTAGCCATGGCAACAATATAGCTGTAAATTATCTAAAACAGTGCTGACTGCGCTCACCGGTACACATCTAGACTGCCAAACAGCCCCTTTCTTTGCCAGCTTCTTCCTCTCGCCAATCTCCCACTTTTCGACGGCGAACCGATTTTCGGATTACTGGTAAAGAAAGGGGCTGTTTTACAGTCTAGTACACATCTAACCAACAACTGAACACTGAGACGAAGTCTTCTGCTCCGGAGATTAACGCACACAGCTCCGCCTCTAGGAATGCGGACAGAATCATGTTTTGATATTTCACGCAACAATGTTCTTACTCAGCTGGATACTGCAACTGATCCCACTACATTATGATGGCTATGATACTAACTCGAAAATAAACAGGATGCCGGTCAGCACATAACTGGTGAGCAGCAAAGGATACGTACACTCTTGAGAACATTGCCATTACGACAACTATCGAATGACAAGCAAGGATCCTTACGAATCGTGGAATGTGAGGAAGTCATCTCTGATCTATTTCACTCCATTTTTATTTTTGTTGTTGTATGTCACAATAATCACAATATTCTTAATCTTAATGCTATAAACATTCATATCTATTTTACCGATTCAGGTATGCGTAACAACAATGACTTAATCACTGCCCTTGATCACTGCCAGTCAACGTAAGTTGTATTTTATTCGTGGCATTTTTATTAAATTTGAACAATTTCACGAACACGATATTTATTTCCATACAAAGTCTTATAAAATGCACTGAAATCACCCACAATACAAACTATTAGCTTGGGCGGCCTGTGGTTTCAGACACAATATAAAACACATTAAGCCTTTAAGGAGGCTCGAAGTCGTTCTGCTAAATAGGAATTATCTTGCAGTAACACTATACCGTATACAAATCATTCTTTTAATCTTTATCAGTGATTTCCCCAGTATCGTCCTCTGGACTCTACCTCGATGACATAACCAACGGCAGGTTATATATGTACATGAGTGTTTAGCTGTTATGCCTGGCTGGGATTTCAATAGGGACCGCTCTCTCATACAGACTGACAAGACAACATGATGATGTGAAGTTCAACCTTGGTGAACCGATCACTAGCCACTCATCACAGACATCAGTGAGATGGAATCTTCGAAATTTATATGTTGGGCGGACGTGTATACAGCACACGTACGGAACTATTTTACAATATAATCAACTAAAAATTCGATTAAGCATGACTAGGAGTTTCAAATTCAAACCCGACTAAACAATATGTGGCTGTTGTTGAGTTGTTAACTGCACTTGTGAATTTGTAAGTACACGGAAGAAGTGCATTGGAGCACGAGTCGAAGGCGAGTGCTTCTCAGCACTTCTTGAGTGCACTTACAAATTCACAAGTGCGGCTTCTATAACTCAACAAAGCGAGTGGCGAGTTTTTTTATTTCTTTTATAAAATATAAATCTACAGAGACAAGAGAAAGAAGAGCAAATTAAAACAAACCTGAGGAGTGACGTAGCTGCCGTGCATATGTTGATTTATATTGCACTCGGTTTGTCCAATTAGAAGACGCGTTATATCTGATTTATTTATAAAACTGAAATAAGTGGGGCTCAGTATTAATACCACTTGGGAATATTTTATGGTATAAATTCATACCGCTCTTGTTGGGTCCGACCCGGGCAATTTTTTCAGTTTTTCCAGCCGGGTTCATTGCGCATCCAGTTCTGCGCATACATGACGTAATGGTTTTAGGAATGATCGAGTAGAGAGCTTGGTAACTAGTTTACAGGGCTTTTAGGTTAGGTTTAGAGTTAGGCCAAAGACAGGGATACCTATATATATAAGAAAGAGACTGGTAACTAATTTTCTAATATATTTACGTTAACCAAAGGATGGTTTGCAGCGAACCGGGTGGTTAGCTCAGTGGCAGTGTCGTGGCTTCAGTAGTGGCTGGGCCCGGGTTCGAATCTCGATCTTTTTTCAAGTGTACAGACCATCTTGAAGTGGGCTGGGAAAAAAAATTCGCCCGGCCCGACCGGTCAGTTCTCAAATAGAACGCGACAACTTATCGGAACTGGTTCTGGTCAGACTGGCCTGCTCATGGATTAGATCTGCACAGTTCTCAAATAGAACGCGAGAACTTATCGGAACTGGTTCTGGTCAGACTGGCCTGCTCATGGATTAGATCTGCACAGTTCTACTGTTGCTGCCGACCGGTGCGCGGGAATTTGGTGAGTTTTGGCGGGAAAAAACGCGCTCGCGTGCGCCGTGACCGTCGGGCTGATGTTAGGTATAATAATACCCGATCATCTATCTGGACAGATGGTTTTCCACATTGCCGCGGCATGTCTTTTAAATACTGCTTAGATTAGAATGTGGTGCGCCGAGGAATGCCTTGCAAATGCAATAGAAGTATTATACATTGATACAGAATACCGTAAAATGCCGGTTATAAGCCATGGGTTTGCATAAGCTCTCATTATGTGGCTGGTTAATTTCGCGCGCTGTGATTGGTCAATTTTAGGTGCATAAGTTGCCGTACGGACCTCTCGCTCTTGACCGGCTGTCATTTCTTTACTTTTTCAAGTTTTTACGCCCTCACTGGCTATTATCAATAAAAAAATATCATATTAGCCTCGTTTGCTCTGTCCGTACGGTGAGTTATCGATCCTCATTTCAGTTTTCCTTCCCTTTTTCATGGCGCGCACACTTCGCGCTTGGACCATAACTGAAGGAAGGAAAACAACTCGCTCCATAACTTCCTTAGTGTTCCAAGTAGATTAGATTACTAGCTGAGCACTGGGAATTTCAATCCAAATACGGGGGGTGGGAGCCACCTTAAGTTGATGAATGAATGAAATGAATGAATGAATGAATGAATGAATGAATGAATGAATGACATGCTTGACATGACATGACATGACGATAATGGTGATGATGTATTTCCAATTGTATTTTATAGATTATAGGCCTTTGATAGAGTAAATTTGTAAATGTAGTTTTAGCTTGAGGGCCCTCACGAAAATCACCTTCCAGTGACTGAGGCCTCCTCGGCAAAGATTTAATAAACTTAAAAACTTAAACTTGATGATGATGATGATGATGATGACGATGATGATGATGATGATGAAAGCTATGGTCTACACAGGGTTAGGTGTCAGATTTATGGTTGTGTGACTATTTATTTCTCTGTTAGATTTTTTAGTGTGATGTCATCTGTGTTCCACACACAATTTCAAGGAACTGACAACCCAGATTGATTGAGTGAATGAGTGAGAGAGTTTTGTATGAATGTCGTTAGGAATTTGGTTGGGTGGCTGTGTACCTGTGAGATATGAACAGAACTAGACATACCAAACTAACTCTATCGCCCTACGAAGCCGTGTTTAATTGTATTCCTATTTCATGACTGAGTTATATAACATTAATTATATTCAATTTATTATATGAATTATGATTGTATTCTTAGTTATCCGCCATAATCCGGCCGTGGTTCTTATGAAGCGAATGTTATCAAAACCTGCTGATTTGTCCCATGTTGCCAGCGTGACTGCACCGAACATTACTGAATCGATCATTCGTCTCGGGTACGCGGTCAGGCCAGAAGTCAAGCAGAAAGTTCATGCATTGTCGCTATGGTAAAAAATATGATATGGCAAAACGTTATTTAAACACGCAGGCCCAACAACAAAATTGCTGATTTCAGTGAGGGGCGTGATCATCTATTTACAGGGTTTGACGGAATACAATATTTACACGAATAGGATAAATATTACAATATTATAGAGCTTGAGACTAGATTAGGAATATAATTACTTAATATAGGATACACAGCAATAAAATGAAAATATTTAAAATCTATCAACCCGACCCTGCAAAGGTAATTTAACTTATTTTGCTCCTAAATTGTTGGAGCATTTCCGCATGCTTTGCTTCACGTGGGAGCGAGTCCCACACATCACGGCAGCACTACAATCAAAACTACGCTTAAGAAATTCTCTGTCTGGTTTTGGTAACTCTTGAGTCAGTATCGTGATTTCTTAGGTCGTAAGCTCATAATCCATTTGGCGACTATTACATTTTATGCATTTGTGAAGTTTTCTTTTAGGAAGGGGCTGAATGATCGTGTAGAATTTTAAACATCAAAACCGATTTTGTACACTTTCGTCTAGCATCAAGAGTTGCCAACCTAAATAATCGAGTATGTCTGTGGATCGTATTGCATAGCTCACACCGTTAATGCCCTTCAATAGCAATACGATTTTGAAACGGTTGTAATTCCTCCTTCAGGAACAAACTTTTCCTTCGCTCATGCAGAGAGCCCTTCGTTCCACGCATCTGAAGAAGGGGCTGGATGCGAGATCAGGAAAGAACCTAAATGATATGACCGCATGGAATCATGGGGCAGGGCAATTTTAAAAATGCCTTTGAAATTGAGTATATCAGTTACCTTTCTAAAAAATTGAATGGGACATATATTCACTTTAACGACCTATTGCGCTCCTAAATTATAAGAATCTCCTGCCCAAATGTATTCCTGTGGCACCCGATCCGCGCGGCGACAGCCGTTCAGATCTGTCCTCCTGACGTTGGTGGCAGTTGATTCATCGTAGCACTGACACGTTTCTCAAAATCAGAAACCGTGGAACCTTTATCGTAATAGTGGATAGACAACCACGGTTTGTTAATGCAAGAGATTCGTTTGGCTGCAGTCGCATAATCCACTTTCTTTGCTCTCACAGAAAATCTCAACTCGATCCCATGATTGCGCCGAGGTTCACTGAGCCAGCACTTCACCGTCTTAACAGATCTCAGTTCAAATGGAACCCAGCCGGATTCGTTTGATAACAAGACACGAGATGACAGTTTATCTCCAGTAAATATGTCGTAAATAACAACCTTCATATCTTGTTGCAATTTCGTCTGTGCCGGTTTAGCCAGCATAAAGAAGGCCCCTTTCAGAATCATGGCAGATTTCTTTAAGGTTGTTAGATTGAAGTGAACCGTCGGCCGCGTCCAAGGCAACCCTGTATGGGTACAGAAAATAGAAGAGTTGGAAAAGTTGTGGTTAATTATTTTGCGCAGTTTATACAGACAAAAGAGAAAGTTTCTGATTGTCTGATAAGACTTAAGATGTTTTCTTCAATTTCTCAAGCATTACACGAGTGAAACTGATACAATTGCAAGTATCCAGCATTGCGTACACACTAATAATAATAAATAATTAACTAATTAACGTGTTCAACAAAAGATACGTATAAAACTAATAAATGCATTCAGTTTCTGCTTCGTACATTCAATACATTGTGTCTACAGACACTGTTCAAAAGGTTTTAAGGCTGTTCGAAGAAGCAGTGGTGTTTTTTTATTTAATATATCAAACACAAGAAGGAGTGTTTTATCGCATATCAAACACCGAGAACAGAGTTAAAAAATGACGTTTAGCGGAGTTTTTTAACTCAAGTTCGAGGTTTTTGATATTTGAGGAAACACTCTCAAATAGTTTCAGTTTTGGTGGAGAATTAACGCAAAACCCGTCAGTTTGAGAACGTGAAATCATGCATAGCTAGTTGAACTTATGAAAAGATCGCACCTGTAAATAAAACCTGTATAACCTGTAATACTAGTTTGCCAGAGGGTAATACTGACAACGTGTTCACCATTTGCATTATGTGAATGTTAGCTAATGTTTCTGGGGGTGCCTGAGACCACGCTAATGGTTTACGCCTTCCGGCTCTCGTAAGGTTTCACGCACAGCTAAATTCAAAGCCCATCTGGCCCTTCCAAAGTCTATGACCTTCCACGAGCCTTGTCAGGTACAATTAATTTGGTGAAGAGCCGAGTTACTTTTTTATAGTTGCAAGTAGGTTTTAATTTGATTTAATTGGAATTTGATTATAAAGCGCATATTTCGTATATAATATACAATACTACTAACATGCATTTGTGAAAATATGACTGTTTTGAGTAAGTACAAGATAAAACCAGCAATGTCCGATCGACACACAAAATATAAAACCAAGGTTCGGGTTGAGTACATTCCTCAGTTTAGGCCGGAGCAGCATTAACAGACTGTTTTGTGAATGATGACATATTTAGTTGATGACACAAACATTTAATGATTTTAAAGCAATAACATGCGGTTTTTTAACCCTGGTTCAACCCATTTCCGATTCCCGGGTTCCCAAGTCTAGTACACAATGCGATGTTTCTAGCCTTATTCATGAGCGCTTACGGTTTTAACGCCTTTTCTGCTGGGGGAAGAAAAGACCATAAAATTTAGACGCGCAAAAATGCACTAAATCACGCGAATTTTGAAATAAACTTCAGTTTCCTCAGTTGTTTACTGCGAAGAGGAACAAATTTCTCAGATAAAACCTCTGTCGGCACTATGTAGAATCTTGGTGGAATAAATGAACAAGGGACATTGTACATACATTGGTGATTGGCCTTTTAATTTAACTGTGACGCGACAACTAGATATGCGCTTCCGGCCTGGCTGCACTTGCAAACTAGATGTAATCTATCACGTTCACAGACTTGTTTGTTTTTAGAAATAAAAGTAAGCATAACAGAACAAGATAATGTTAAATGAGGATTAGATAGAAAAATGCTGCGAGAATTAAGGAATTATGAAGTGTAATACCGAATCGTCTATTTAGTCCAAACAAAAGGGCGAGTAATAAAGATAGTTTATAATTATAAGATAGCTTAGTACCGCTTAGTAATAGTATGGAGTTATGAGTATCCGTTTTCGATAAAAAAAAAACTGGGTTCTCTGTTAAGAAAATATAAACCTTTTTGTCATCTCGAATACCTTTAAAGCTTTATTACAAAAAGGTCAGACAAAAATGTATGTGTTCAAAGGTATCGCCGACACTATTTCGCTTCACTTATTTAGTACCCAACATGTAGCATACAAAATGGAAAAGGGCTTCATTGTTTTATGCAAATTGTTTATTTCCGTTAACGTTTTACTTTCTCGTTAGAGAAATTGATTACGTGATAAGTTAGCCAGGTACTTCTTATTTCTGCTAGATATTTGTTACCCGTAATATCAGTATTGTAACGTGTACTGAACATCGTGCTCCTGGCTTGGAAAACCACTTTCAAGGAGTTATTTTCCGGCATAAACAAACAAAATATGTGCAATACTGTACTGGCCGGGCGCGGCGAGACAGCCTGACTGAAAGCCGTGTGAAGACATTTAGTTCAAGCCATGATACGATACTCATGTTTTTGTTTTGTCTCCTTGTATCTCGGCTCGTGTGATTTGAGTCTTCCTTGGCTCAGATATTTGGAAATATAACTAGTCTACGCGGGAGTATCATCTAATGATAGCGTCCAAGCACTAGACAACTCAAGTGTCTACTTCATACAGTCGGATACAGTGATTAAAGTACCGTTGTCCACACGCAAAGTTCCTCTGTGCAGCATTCTTCTCTTGTTTATGACTGAAATATCAATACAAGTAGCTACTGACATATTCTGACTTGCATTTGTCAGTACAACCAAAGTCACCCAGCAGGGATAAGGTATTAAAAGAATTATTAGTATTTGTATAAAGTTTTTGTTAGTATATTGGTAAAACTGACTTACTTTTGCCAGGAAAGCTTCTGATAGTCGATTTCTTTTGTCCACTGAATCTTGGGTTTTTGATCATTTTGTTGTACATCTCTATAATGAACGAAGGAACATGCAGCGGCCCACAGCAGCTCTGTCCAGTTCCATTATTATGACCATGTTTCGGTACAACGGGAAAGTTGCTCCCGTTTCTTTCTATTAATGTTCCATTAGCGGAGGTATGGTGAAGTTTAATTTGGAGTAAAGAAACAGTGCAGGAGAACTTAAGTAGTGACGCGAAAAGTAGAACAAACTTTAAAATTTGCTTTCCGAATCCGGAAGATCTTGCCATCTTGAGATTCGTATCGTCTACAGGCGAGTATGGCTTGTGATTAGTTATGTACCTGGAGTGGAATGTTGGTTTAACATCAACTCCACAAGTACATATTAAAAACAGGAAATACGAATACAGCGCGTCATGGCTCTCTTGGCAATAGGTTTACTAAATCCGATGTAATTTCACTCTGCGGGGCTGACAACATTCCTAAACATGTAGCAGACTATGTTGGTAGGTTTGACACACCGTTAATGACCATTCGTCACCTTAGGGGAGGATTTAAATGCTTCAACTGTTCCACATATCAACTCAAAATGTCGCGTTTCTACGTGGCAGAGTTGAATTCGATTCGACAGGCAAGACTTCGACGCTTTTTAACGTTCATTTTATCAGTGTCGCTCGTTCGATGGACCCAGTCACATTAAATGTAGCAGAAGAGTGTTACGGTTCGGCAATCGTCATATTTTGGTTGTGTCATATTTTAAAAAAATGTGTCGGCAGGTCGTTTCTAGTAAGACCCAGTTCCCAGCAGGTCCAGGGCGTTAGAGGGGAGGGGGAGAGGGTAGGTAGAAGGAGGCCAACATCGAACGTTCATCGAACGTTTTCCTGAACATTCTTTCATTAAACGTGTCGCTGTCGAAATCTAAATCATCTCGCATACTGCCGCTGTTTAAATTTCGCCACATCACAAAGACAGGTCAGTTTATATCAGTTTAGTAACCGATTTGTCCCATCTTGCCACAGACAAATAGGAGTGCGTTCTAATTGACGTTTACAAGACCTGGAATTGAGAACCATTCTATAAAAAGCTGCTATATCAGAATATGCTCTGTTACTTAACACTGAGATTTTAAACTGAAACAACTGTGAAATTCTGCAAGCTTTGACTGACTTGTTATCGTACAATCTCCCACGTTGGCGTTGTTGACTTTGAACTCTGTCCAAATACAATATTCCAGTTACGAATTAACGGCTGTCTATCGCCAATACTCGCTCGTATATATGTACATATATTATTTGTTTTACCTCTTCATCCGGGTATTCACTGCGAAATCCGAGCCGCTCGGCTGGTTGTGGGATTAATGGGAAGTCGGCCTGATATATCTGACCCTGGGACCACCAGAAAGCAAGGGGACTTCATGTCCTTCATGAAACTGAGTGATAACAACAATGACAATGCAATTAATAACCCGCATAATGGCCCGTATCGCTCGAACGTGGCGACCTCTTTGTACACTCAATACATTTATACCAGTTTTCTGTCTGTGCAAATGCATAACTTCAGCGGCAACTGAACATAAGAAAACTGCAAAGGTATAAGAATGAATCTCCAACCTTCTTGAGCCTGCTTGGCAATCGCACCCTCCGGCCTAAACATCCAGTGCCCGGAAACGTCGTCAGGTGTGTTTGCAGTACGGTTCCAGAACACGCCTGAATGTTCGTTATTTCTTATCAGTCGGCGCGTACCGGAAGTACAGAAGGCGTAGCTTGTCACGAGCGTTTATCTTTGCACTTTTGACATGCTTTGTTTTTGGTTTGAACTTCTTTAAAACGTGACAGTAGCTGAAGTACACGTAAAAACCAAAGCTGGTTGCTAAGGAAAATGAGATCTCATTTTGCATATTACATTTATGGTTCATGGAGATGTCTTGGTACAGTTGATGAAGTCATCAATGCCCATATATGGAAATTTGACTTCTGGCCTTGGCTGTAAAGTGTACTAACGCATTGAGTATGACTAAGAGTAAGACTAAGACTAAGAGAGAGAGAGAGAGAGAGAGAGAGAGAGAGAGAGAGCCTGACGATTTGTCTGTCTGTCTGTCTGTCTGTATATTTATCTATGGAGCTCGTCTATTTTATCAAAAAATGTTTGGTGTTTTGAAAAAGGAAATCCGTGTATCGTTATTTCTATTCGCATTCCATGTGAAGTCTTCTCATTCTGGAACAGTTCCCAAAGAGTGTGGATTATATAATTGTCGTTATTATCTCATATCTGATGATATATTTAACGGAAAAGCTTAGACCGCCTGAAGTATATCGTTATGATGTGCTGACACGACAACACCACGCACATATGTCTAACGGTTCTGATGCGTAGAGTTCTGAAAGAGACAGTGTGTAGGACTGATCGATTAATAACAATCCGTATACTGCACGAGCTTTCATGTTTATTTTAGTAAGAGTTTCGGTTAAAGGCTGTTAAACATGTTAAACAGTTGTTTGAATTTATCAACTATCGCTACTCCCCTGATGCCTGCCTGCCTGCGTGCATGTGATACCGTGGGAATCTGCTGTGCTAGCTAAGTCTAGAAGTCATGAATTAGAGGTGTTGGAAACGTTAGTCAGTTTCTACAAGTCCTAAAGGACTATTAAAGTTACTTCATTTCCTTTTCTGAAATCAGCAACCCGGTTACGAGTTCCGCCCCTTTCTTGAACCGAGAGCTGTTGAAAGCAAAGGTCAAGGTAAACACTGAAACAGGTCGTTATTATATAGGAATGAACTTGAATTGATTTTGTTTAGCGAAATCGGTTATATATTCTACCGTTGTGAAATTGTTAGCAGTATTCCGAGGACTGACTAAACACTCTAGAGAGATTACCCCCCCCCCAAAAAAAAAAGTTGGGGGGGGGGGATAATTCCGATTGGTGTACGATTTGCGTAAGGGCCTTTTTCGGTTTTTATTTAAAGGCTGGCCAGCCTAGTACTCGGCAAAACGTTTCTCTAGGTCAGAGTAATGTCTAGACACGTCAAGGGCCGGCCCACCTAGCAGGCTGGCAAGGCGCCGACGCGCGCCGCGCGCGGTATGTTTAGGCGCAAAGAACACGACCCAAAATACAACTGATAGTGATAGTGATTCCGGTGCCCCTGTCGTAGGTCCCGATCCCCCGCATCGTTCTGGCTCGGTCCAATTATTTTAAAATTTTGAAAAGGCAAAACTATCAGTTAATTAAAGTCCGATAGATCGAATACCCAACCGACCCTCGGGGGGGGGGGGGGGGGCGGGGGGGGGGGGGCGGCCGGCGGGGGGGGGCGGGCGGGGGGCGCGCGCGGGGCCGGCGGG
>JANVCJ010046991.1:0-13464 GCA_026413505.1 Epizoanthus ramosus | reverse complement strand
AGTGAGTGAGTGAGTGAGTGAGTGAGTGAGTGAGTGAGTGAGTGAGTGAGTGAGTGAGTGAGTGAGTGAGTGGGTGGATCCATGTATGGCTGCATGCATGCATGCATGGATGGACAGATCAGATGAAATCAAGAATAAATCTGGGAGTGAAAATAGAAAACATTACCGTTCCGCGAAGCATCCCTGTATCGTCAATGGTGAGAAACAAATCCGTCTCAACGCCTGCTATCTTCACAAACCCTGCGCCAACAGAGAATATCTCCATCGTAGCTGAAATGCAAACATAAGAAGCCCTAAATATATCTCTACTGTACTGGCAGGCTTCTGGAATATATATACATATAGTGTATGGAATAAAATATATAGTGTGTGCATGTTTGTATCCGTGTGTGTCTATAAATATATGCATGTCTGTATGCTTTTTCTGGCTATGTCAAAAATGTCACTGATTCCCCAGTACACGCAGGCCTGCATGCATACGCGGGAGCACACGCGCGCACTGTCTCACACATGCACATACTCGCGCGTTCACATACACACGTACTCGCACATGCAAGGCCCGGACACATGGTGCAACATTGCATGCAATCCGTTGCGCAACTGTTTACGTACGTGTGGCCACCCTCTGCAACATTGCGTGAAATTGTTGCACGCAATGTTACTAAAGTAGAATCAGATCCTACTTCTGCAATATCGTGCGCAATCCATTGCAAAGCTAAGGGTGACACACGATGCAATTCTTCCATTGCGCAACGGATTGCATACAATGTTGCACCGTGTGTTCGGGCCCGTATACACGCGAGCGCAAATGCCCACAATCGCCACGTACGCCGATCACACATGTACATATGGACACTGCCATGCATGCTCGTCATGTCGAGTGTTCCAATTTCGATTTTAAATTTACCCATCCAACAACATTTTCATGCCTTACCAAAAGGACAGTTCTTGTCTTTCGTGCCCTTCACGCTGCCGTCTGGCCTGATACTCAGATAAAACCCACTGCGGAAGAACAATCGTCTTTTTCTTCCGCACCTCTTGCCCAGGGTCATTTGGCATTCCTGCCATTCGGTCAGTTCGGAAGAGCAGGAAGAGCCTGGTATCGAGGAGCGAACATTTCCCAGGGTGAGCTCTATGCAGGCTTGCTTTAGCTTGGCGCAGCTTTCTTCCAACTCTATTTTATACTCCACCACGTCCATGTTTGTTGAATAACGCAGACGCCCTTTTTAGAGTAGAGAATAAATACATTATGGCCATGCCATGGTAGTAAACGATGCTGACACAAAGTTGAAATGTTAGTCATTGCAACTTCAACTCAATGACGTCGGACTGTTCAATATCGTCGGCATTTGGGGGATAATTTCGAGAAGTACATAAATCCTTTAAAATATAGATATGATGCTAACTTTCCTTGTGTTCTAGTTTTTGACTCGATTCCGGGCGATTTAGGGGTTTAAGAAATACGACATGATATTTACATACATATTGTAGCCGGAATCGAGCCAAAAACTACAAAACTAGGTAAGTCAGTAAATAACATATCTTTATTCAGAGCTTTTTATGAACCCTCAAAATAAAATCTTGAACAGTAAGTCAGAATTATATGCATTCTCTCTATATTAGCCTGACCTCAGACGCTAATTTTTCTTTGCTGCGAGAAAGAATCTCTCGTCCTTTCTCGCAGCAAAGGAAAATTAGCATCTGAGGTCAGGCTACTCTATCTGGGCGGGGAGACAATAACAACAACAATATCTACATACTCCGGCTTCAGCGCTGACGTTCCTGTGAATAGCTAATAACATTAATGACAGCTGTCAGAGATCCAACATTTGTGGACGTACAGCAAGAATTCACTTAATGCAAACTTCAGCGCGAAGATGCGGCTCACATTAGGCAATCTTAATACTGGCGGAAACAGTTTCAGTCATAGCTGAATGTCGTACTGCTCTAAATATAGCCAACATAGTCGTCCACGTATCCCGGAAACTGAATGGAAAGTCAGAAAAGGCATCGAATAGTCTCCGCGAGCATGCGTGCACTGATTAAAGAAAACTAGCGAGAACGAGCAAGTGAACACATTTTCTTAGAGATCCAAATCAATTTTGTCATTCTACATAACACTTGGAGTTGGAAGGGAAAACGAAAGCAATAAAAATCATTTTTCGATGTCTTTGTACTCTGTTATAAACAATTCGGGCGTTCGGGGAGAATACTCGCAAAACTTAAAAATCACGTACTCGCCTTCTGCTCGTGACGTTCAAGTTTTGCTCGTATTCTCCCCAAATCCCGGACGTTTATAACAGAGAACAGAGGCATCCAAATGAGTGTTTATTTAAACACACCAACTGATTAGCAGACTTCTCCTCAAGACATTCTTCAATTGTTCTTCACCGCGCAAGTATAGAACGTGGAAGGGATTGGGTACAAGCCTGAAACAAATGCGTGCATATAATATATGCATGAACTATGAAGACAACAAGTCGTTCTGTGAACAAGTCATGCAGTATCTTTGAGATATTTGCCGATCCAGTTAGGTACCTTGTCTATACTGTGCATGGAGCCTTGAAGTGTGCGTGCTCTAAATGGCGCCTGATATGCGAAGAGCATTACCGTCCTATATCACTTGTATGCGTGCAATATTTTAAAAATATGTGCACAGCATGTACTGCTAGTAATCCTCCCTCCCTCGATTACTCAAAGAGTGGGTAGTGCTCTCCAGCGGATAAATCCTTATCCAGTAGATAAAATAAGCTGAACAGTTAACACTTATCCGCTGGATAAGGATTTATCTGCTGGGTAGCGCTATGCACTCTTTGGCTGACAACCGGGCCCTGTACATTTCTATAGGGATTATATAGACTATCTGAGTTCTGGTAGAAAAACGGCCAACTATTTAGAATATACCATGCTATTAAACGACAGCCTAAGTATAGTTTCATAAGCTTCCAAATTGAAAATAGTCATTTTAAAAAGCAACTCTTTTAACTGAGAATTCTATCCTTCAAAAAGCACGCATTGGTCTGACATCTATACACAGCTGTACTGTCACTGTACACACGCAATGTTTTTTTAAAATATTTCTCCAAAAGCTTTCTGTACATATGCATTCGATATGTATAAACAGTAGATCTAGAACCGTAAGTAACCATTGATTGAATAACACAGAGATTTAGAGCAATGTCCAACCATATTATGGCTCGGCAAACAGAACAAACAGAAAAAACTAAAGCTTATTTCATGATACTAATTGCGTATAAACATATTAGAATAATGGTACTCTATAGATAAATATTATTGTAGTTACTACACGTATTATCGGTTATCGGATTTGTTAGAGAATAAACATGGGATAACAATGATCTGATTCTCATGTTGATTCTAGAACAGATCGGATATATAAAATACAATATCTTACATGAAAAAAGAGAATATATTGAACTGTAGCAAACCTTAAGTTTCATAGGTATATATCCTGCTATTATACACGAACAAGCGCGAACAAGACACATTCGCTCCGTTGGTTTGACCTGATTTGAACTCAGTGATTTGAACTAATTTAGATTACAATTTCCGAGTGTCTCTCCACTTAATTAACTTAAATGTTAATGCAATGAGAAGACGTTGAATTTAGTGACCCTACTCCAGATGAACGTGGATCTTGTGCTGACACTTGACTTGTGGTTCTCTAGATACGTTCTACCGCCATCTGAGAATCTTTTTATATGTGGATAACTTACTCCAAACATGGGAATATATTGTAAATATCTTTATAATCACATTCCAGGTTTAAGTGCTCACATTTCCTTCTTACGAATAATTATATTAATGTACTTGTGTGTACTATAAATTGACTCCAGGTTCTATTGTATTGATTTATTTATGTCGTTTACATAAATTGTATTAGCGCTTTATCGTCGCCGGCTTTTAGATATATATATACTGTTATACTGTTCTTTTATCAATTATTTTTCCACCAGACCCTTACGACATAAGTCTCTGGCTTCAGTTTTGCACTTTTGTAATTTTGCATCGCATTACATTGCATTGCATCGCATTACATTGCATTGCATTGCATTACATTGCCGATTACATTATATTACATTGCATAACATTGCATTGCACTGCATTACATTGCATTGCATTGTAATGCATTGCATAGACGTTTATCACATCGCTGTTATTTCAATGTATTTTAGCTTATGCTAATGTTGTTTCTATTTTATTGTTCTGCATAGTATGATATGACATGACACGACACGACACGATACGATACGATACGATACGATACGATACGATACGATACGATACGATACGATACGATACGATACGATATGATATGATATGATACGATATGATATGAGTTCCTTATTTATATACGGTAAGTACAAAAATCTCTCATAACAGAGTTATGGTTTTCGGAGAATCCGCGTCTGCTCTACCTCGGCCAACTGCTCACTGAACATATTGGCCGAGACAGAGCGGAAATAGATACGAATATAAAATTAAAAAACAATTTGTAATCAAACATACAGTATTATTTATACCCAGTCTAAAACTGCAAATTTCGCGACCTCCTAATGTCACCAGGAATAGAATTCCATAATGCTGCTCCACTATAGCCTGCGCTGCAGCCGGACGTGTCAATTATTTTCAAACGTATACGAATGTTTACAACTGTCTGCGACGCAGGCTACTCCACTATAACTAAAGCATTATATTGAGAGCGTACCAACACTGAACAGGGACGTCTATACTACTTCTAGACTAGTATATTCACGGATTTTCTCCCTGTCTGGCAATAAAAAGTACGTGCAAGAATGACTTGCAAAATGCTCCGCTAAGTAAATCCGTCCAGAGAGGCGGTGCTACATGAAATAAATTTAGTAGTCTGTCAATCTGCAAATCGCGGAATCAGCGCTTGACACGCGGGCGGAGGTTCCTCAGTTCTTGAGAATTTCCGGTAACTCCCGCTATGCTGACACAAGACTTACATGGGCAACATTTCAAACAAACTGAAAACTGAAGGAAAGTGAACACACTAATGTCTATCTGGATTCGGTATACCTTGAAACTGAAGTAACTGTCGAGCGAGTACCCTTGTTTCTGTGAATAGCTCTGAAATATTTCATGAGTGAACGTATGTGGAATACGTATAGCAACTGATAACGAGATCACGATCAATTAACCTCTGTAGATTGAACTATTAAATCGAATAATTATAAATTTGATACATAGCTCTGCCTCAGAATGATAAAATAATGTTTACACTTTTAATGGTCAACATTGATACTACTGGAAAGGAAAAAAAATCATAAGTAGAAATGTTGACTCCTTGATATTAAATATATCTTGCTTATAAATATAAGGGAGCAATGTTTCAAAAATTCATCAATGAATAGACAAGATATGTGCACTGGCGGGCATTTATGAGTTATATAATGCTACAATATACATTTTAAAATACCCCGATATTGCGCACTCCTTTAAAACACCAAGGATGAAGGAAGTCAGTCTAGGCAGTCTACTGAGATTTCTCTTCATGAAGGGCCGGTTAGCCTTAAGGAAACAGTAATAAAGAAAGAAAACTAGAAAATACCAGCTACTTCAATACTAATTACTATATAGAGTTTGTGTCACGTTATAAAGTTAGATTGAAGTTATTAGAAGTGTGATGCCTGAATTGCGTGAATCATTATGACAGTATTGCAATTGTAGAGAGATTATAAAGTTGAACAGGAGGTCTTGATCATTTGTCGTACCTTCATCGCTATCTGAACTGCTAGAAACATCAGAATACCGCCTCCTTTTGGTGCGTGTTCCGCTGTGCCAAGTCGAACGCTTTTTTGACCTCCTGGGAAATGGACTGGCACATTTCAGTGTCTCCATCGTCTCGCTCTAAAACGATTCTACTTATTGTGCGCTATGTCTACAATACGATCCAGTATCGGTATAATCTGTGGCGTTGATAAAATCATTTGAATTTGCTCATCTTAGCCTTCAGTCGACTCTTATATATAGTGTGGTAAACGCACCGGAAGTAACTTTGAATTTGAAAGGCATTTCGGGATTTGGCACCGCCTATCGTGACGTCGAGTCTAATACGAGCAATGAGTACCGTAGTATCACTATACAATAACAATGCAACACACAAGAATTGTTTTCCTTGGATAGTTGGACATTTGGATGGTTGGATGATATACCACAGCTCTCTAGTACTCACCAAATTACGCGGTGCGCTTAAAGACAAAACATATTGAGACACTATAAATTGACAGTTGTACTGACGATCAGTGAAAACATTAAGAAAAGAACGATGAGTTCCACAAACAAGAGAAGTAGAATAAATGAGAAAATACCAAATGTATGACAGTGCCAGCCTTATTTACACTACACATAAGTTTTGACACGGCACGGATAAAAGTGGTAGTGGTACCAATTTCACCCGTGTTCGGTCTACCTATAAAATAATAAAACATAGGTAGCCCAAGCACTGGTGAAATTAGTACGCCGTGTCAAAAATTATTTGTAGTGTAAATGGGGCTTCAGTCTTTACGGACAGTTCATAGTAGGCACAATAATTATTCTTTCTAATATTGTAGTAAGTTAGAGCTGTGTACTGTTTAGTTTATTTCTAAATATAAATCTTGGCATCCAGATAATCTGTTGTAATTCCGTAATTCTATTAGTATTACCGCAAATTTTGGCAGGGATAAAATAAAACCAAAACATCATGCGAACTAGTAAGTGAAGACACAACAGATATATGTCATTAATTATAACGAAATTTTCGTAAATTTTAAAGTTTCCTGATGAATATAATGATCAAGTTGTGGAAGGCATTTGGTCTGAACTAATTTTGAACAGAAAGTCTCCCCAGTAATTTCCGATACGTAATGCAATAGTATACGAGCAAGACAATAAAATATCGAGGAACAAGTTTATCCAAATGGGAAATAGCAACTCTTTGATTTTCTTATTCATTCTTTCGGGATTCTTTCCTCCCTTTAAAGTTGCCGCAACTTTTCTGTTAGAAAATCTGTCCTCTGTACTACACGGATTATTTTCATTGAAATCTCACCTGGACATCAATGTTTATAGTACATTTGCTGAGCCACAATCTTTACTATCCGCACAAAGCTTTTATCAAATCCTTGTAAACAAGAAGTCGCACCGGAAATGCTGCACATTTGATGCGTTGTGTTCTAAATAACTAAATCCAATTTTCAGCTCGTGGCCCGGAAACAGAGGAAATAAAACATTATCGTAGTCGGGCATTCTTTTGTTTTTTAATGAAAACCCAAACAATTCAAGTTCCTTTATTCGGGTAGCAGTCAAGCTTGTGCAATATAAGATATGTGTAGAAAGGTCGAGCTATTTTCTTGGGCCTGCAGGCTGGACGCTTTTTCTTGCCAGTACTGTGTACTAGGGTTCGGCAGGTCGTGCACAATTGTCGGTGTTAGGAAGGATAAATTAATGTCGAATTTCCCCTTTGCGAACCGCAAACTAATCATTCAACTTTTGCAACTAATTAGGTATAAATAATTGGTATAAATTGATTATGCATGGTTTCCATCGAGATCAAAGTGCATTACTTCAGCTTGTGTTTTTGCCATTTGCAGCAAATAAATCCACCGCGTGCTGCAGGCTAGCTGCTTTCAAATTCCATGGTCCCAGCAAAACATATCGACGTTCGTGTCAGTGCCAGTGCCAGTGAGTGTTTCTTTTATTTTCCCTTCAATTTATTTCTTTTTACATATGTACTTTTACAGTGGAAGTATGAATCTGGGGAAGAAGTATTGAAGTAATAAACGTATAAAGAGAATGTTGTGCAAGAACGTAATCAAGCGAGACAAAAAGAAACGTGCAAAGTAAATTACGTTGCTTTGCTCTTTTGTTACTTTCTCTTACTTGTTATCATCTACTATTTTTAAAATACAACCTCCTAGCAGGGTATCGGAGTTCGGATGGTAAAATATGATATCATCTTTTTAGGAAATGGCAGACAAAACTGATATAAAGGTATATATGTAACTGGCGGGAACATTAGTCATTACGTTTTAAAATACCGCAAGTAAATTTACAGGGGACAACGTTAACGTATGACATTATATTTTAGACAGAAGCAACATGCAACACCAGCACATTAGCGTTCAGTCAAACTTCATGTTTGTCTTTCTTATATCTAAAGAATTACAGAGTTATGACAAAACGCTTAGTGAAGATAATATAATTTACTAATCCTATAAATATAATTCAGTGACCACTATAGATACTTTGTAATCAGATTGCAGAGAACTAAAGGCGATCCAGATTGTGTTCATTCAGAATAACTAAACACAACTGGAATTTATATTTATGTCCCCTGCTAACCTCATTCAAATAACAATAACATTACATGTATATGCAAAATTTAACAAACGTTAATGATCCGTTGTGGAGAAAAAGTCGTTTTTGTTAATTTAAGGATGAATTAAGAGGACACGTTGTTGCTATGGGAACATGAAGACATCGATAAGGACAACGAAATTGTTTCATTTCGATATAGCTCGATATATTCCCATGATATCTTGGAACTCTTTGAATTGTACAACTTTGAACCTTGTTTCTACCATCAAAATAGCTTCAGACACCTTTTCAAAACAACTTGACTACATATCACGCGGTCAATGAAAAATGTTTTTTGAAAAAAAGCGTTCTACCATCCCATGGCCAGCACCGTCTCGATCGGCGACTATACGGAAACCAGGCTTTGAGACTTGATGAGCCCACGATTTCAGTTTGTCTACAGAGAAATGTATGGGAAAAAAATCAGCCGCTGGGCACACGCTATAATTATTCACCGAGCACCGTTTGTAAGGGATGGACCATTCGTTTCCGTGTGTGTGTGTGTGTGTGTGGGGGGGGGGGGGGAAAGAATTTGTAAAAGTCGAAATAAGAGAGGAGAAGGCAACAAAAAATGCGCAGCCGAAATTTATACGAAAACGTTTTTGTAACATAAAAATTCTTCCTACCCCTTCGGACCATTCCTATTAGTCGAATGGTCCGTCCTTGAACTAACGTGTACCCGTGAGCAAGGAAGGGTAAAGCCAAACAATTTCATTTCAGCGAAGCCGTGGTTGAATATACAATGTCAAGATATTATGTCGAAAAAGTAAAAAGCAAACTTTTGAAGACATATCGAGACATATTATTACCGTGCACCCTTGAAAAGCATCAGTATAACATCGCAAAATACTCCATAAAATCCATGTCTTTTTTATTTACTGCTGTATAGCATGATTTTTTGCGGTAGTTTAAGATTTTTTTAATTTGGAAGGATCGGTTTTACCCCGAGGGAATAAGTCAGTGTAATTCTAGAGAATAAAATCATTCGCTACTGTTTATCGCCATGTTCTCAGTTGTTATTTAATAAAAGTTGACGAATTATTGGTGTCGAGTACACGAACAAGCATACAAATTCATTACAAAGGTTCCAAAGGCTTTTTCTTGAAATTAAAGTATCAAATTCAAAATATTTGCGAAGTCATTTTATATTTTGCGCAGTTATTTCAGTCTTAGCTGGAGAATTTTTATAAATTTCCAAAAAAAACTGCCAGCAAACTGAAACCAAAGCTTTTTAAAATTCCGCAAGATTCTATGCCATACGTCATTCGGTGCAGCCGGCCTTTACGTTTACAATATGGTGCTGAACGATGTAATCGACATTCTTTGGCGTTCAAGTTTAAGTTACCCCTTCCAAAGATCCGGTCTGCAAACGTAAATCCGACCCGCTATTTTTATAACGATACTGATCAAAACAAACAAATTTAACATGAAACCGCATGTACTAGAGTTGACGTTCCGTAATATATATAGATGTTCATCATCGACGACCTATTATATGAACGGCTATTGTCAGTATAAACAGCGGCACAAGACCAATGTATTTTTAACTTTGCTTTTATTTCCTGTTTTACTCTAATTAGATCTTGTAGAGGCTAGTGTTGTCGGCATACATTTCATATAAACTAAAACCCTCAAGGTCGATCGATATCTGATATCGTTCAGGTTTTTTTCCTTTGTATGGTTTTCTGTCTCACCTTTTGCATAGCCACATAAACATTTCTACAAGTGTCTATTTCTATTCAAAGTTTGTTATAGCTAATAATCCCCTAAATGTGCTCTCAAACTACGCTACACCCAATAACAGTCAAAGCTGTCATCTCTTCTCGCTACAGACAACTGTTTCAAGGCGAAATTAATAGCAGGTCAAAGAACAGGATGTCTTGAAATTCTCACTTCATCATTTTTCTATTTTCGAATAGCTTGAAAACAACTCAAATTCTAGAGTACCTGGATAGCGATATAGTCATAACAACTCACAAGACAGAGTTTTGTCTAAATAGCTCTATGATAAATATATAATTCGGAATGTATTTCAGTCCAAAAAAATCACCTACATTTACAAAATAAGAATCTATTCAGCAACAAAGAACACACAAAATATTTAACTGAATTCAACTTTTAACGCAAAACGTTTTTTAAAAATGACAAAGTAGATCTATCATGGTCAATACAAAAACCATCTGTTTTATATAATTATGCGTTTAAAAGGCGAATTACCGCGGATGTCTCATGAGCTAGGTTCCAAGTATGGAAAGGCACTCACAAAGTAAATAGCAAGTCTACGCTGAATACAACCATATTGAAAAACATATTTTCCTTTCTTCCTATTACAATAGTTCCTTAAATTTTAAGATCATTATCATCAGTATTATTACCAACTGAATTAACACAAAGTATTGTTCATTCAATACAATTATTTTTAACTCAAAATAGACAAAAACTGTTTGCCCGATCAACAAACTGTACGACACTTGAGCGACAAAAAATAGCAGAGAAATGAATGCAAGCTCCGGCCGTTGTTACAGTTTTAATTTGTACGTATGATTTATAGTTCAATTATTGAATAGGTCCGCAAGATACATTTTAATTCTATACAAGCTTTCTTGTTGTATACTTAGTGCTACTTTGATAGAATTTACAGCTCCCCAGCTTAAAGCCGACAACGACCAAATGCATAATTTTAACTCCAGGGCCAGCCTCTTGATTTGGCGGGAAAGCTGGTAACGCCGTTCGGTGGACAACGCTCAAGTTTCCCGCCACAGGGCGGCGGCACACGTGATCTTCAAAACCCATCAGTGTGAAGTCTCAGGTGGTCGGGCATGATATAGGTGATATCGTCCCACGGATGACGGTACAGACCTTGTTTCAATCGTTTCTGGTCCAGAAAGTGGCCTGCAGTGACAATGGGGAAATTATTTAAGTCATGTAGATGTGGAGGAAAAAGAGGGAAGGCGCTTGAAAAATGCTCGAACTCCGGTGCTAGGACGCTAGGCAACTGCTGGTTAACTCGGTTAACTGAAGAACATTTTCAACGATTACAAGGGCTTTTCCAGTCCACCAGTTTCAAAACCTAACTTAAAATTAATTTGCAACTGTCAAATATGACCGGTTAACTGCAAAGATCTTCCGATATGCAGAGCTTACAAAACAATGAAGTATGAACCATTTTTTTTCAAAACAGTTTATTTACTTCCAAGTTATAGTTTTGTCCACGCCATTTCAAAATAACCTTTTTATATTTTAAAATTTGGTCAGCTCTCATGATCTTAATCAAACCATTCCCCCCCCCCCCAACCCCACCACACCCTCCCCTCGACTTCACTCTTTAGACAAGTTTGGTCTCGAAAAAGTCGGATGAATGTCAAAATATTGCTGTCAATAAAACTCAAACTTGCACGAACATATAAGAGCAATGCCCTCCCTTATAAGAGTGAACAGGACCATTTCACTAAAACAAGAGAGAGATATAAAATATAGCCAATGGAAATTTAAAGGCGTTATGTAAAAAAAAAAAATCCGTTTTAATCTTCCCCAATTTTAACCATCCACGTTCCTTTACGAATTATCATTATCTCTTTTGTGTTTTTCTACCACGGTGACCTGCTATTTTTAGATTTCCTGTAATTTATGGAGAATTTCGTACATCGCAAAAAATACCTTAAATAGCCGTGACATGCATAGCCCCTTTAAGAAAGGAAACTTTACTTACCAATGAATCCGATAGAGCGGCCGAGTACAAACAAACCGTTGAGAGAACCCACCGCTACATATTCATCGGCTTCTTCCCTACAAGAACCAGATAACATGCAGCTCATTAGCAAACTACTAAGTCTAACGCATTATGGTAATTAGGCTCAAATAATTAACGAGCTGATGATCCCCCTCTTAATCCTTCCTCCTCCATATTTAATAACCAAAAAGCAATTTTAAAATAGGTGTAGGTAGAAATGGGTGCAGGCAGCGCCAATGACAAACGGAACAAAATTATTTCCTTTCCATTGCACATTTCAGAATTCTAAGAATTAAGGGGGGAGGGGTAACTTTCAAATGATTTGAAACTATTTTAAAAAAACAGTTATTAAGCATTTAAGGGAACCGTGATCATCAATTGTGTTTATTGTCAGTTCAAGGAAAGAAAACCACTAATCCTATACGTTCACAGATGCATTACTTTCTTCACTACGATTCAATGACTTGGCACTGTTCGCTGATACCTCTCCCAAGTCCTTGCCATGGATTTTCCGTACAGTTTCTTCCGTTACCCCCCTTATGTATACCAGACCTGCAGTCGTTTTACCCCTCCTCCCTTACCTGTAAATAATGAACAGTCCCTACTATCTACATTATCTAGTATCACGCTGGACTTTACCTGAAAACTCCGCAAAAAAAGGATGTATTGTAGAACGATAGGGAAGAATGGGGAATGGTAGGGAATGATAGGAAATGGTAGGAAAACCATAGATTCATGATGGATATTTTCTCCGTCACCTAGTTTTCTTATTTGTCTCCAGTCTACATCACTATAGATAATTTCCGATCATTCTCTATTATTGTATCGCATTTTTGTTTTAGTTTGGCATTCGAATTGTGCATAGTTGTATTCGAAACAACAAAACTAAAAATAAATTTAATTTGAGAACTTTCTTTAACAAAGGAACTTCTCCAGCCAATTGAAAAACGCGTTATATAGTCGACTTTGTCCCTCACTACTACAGGGCAGCTCGTACCGAGGAAACTTTAGGTTCTTAACATCTTTGAGAATTAATGTAACGAATGGAATTTGCCCTGGAAATAAACATCCATCAGTAGGTCCTGCATTGGCTCCAGTACTTCGGAAATTGTTAGCGTGCCACAAGTATTGGAGCAGAGCATGTAATGGCGGTCAATATATGACCGGCCAACATTACACTGAACAGAACACACTAGAGAGGAATGCAACGATCAGGTTTTCTAATATCCTGATAATTTGCCAACACTTACTTGATAGATAATAAACGTAAAGCATAAAGAGATAAAAACCTAAAGTATCAACACTACCAGGTAGTTTCGTCGGCTTTCCTTCGCTCTCGGGTCGGGGGG
>JANVCJ010046880.1:0-13466 GCA_026413505.1 Epizoanthus ramosus | reverse complement strand
TCAGCACAGTGAGGCAGTGTTAAGTACACCGGCTTCTGAAACTGCATTCCGTCCGGCCCACATTCCACAATAGGGCTCAGTAGCGCATCTTTCTCCCCCAGTGGAGGCTGATCAACCTCTGGTCTCTGAAGTGCTATATAAATGACTTCTGCCCTCCCTTCTGATATGGCAAACCGCGGAATGTACAAACTAACACCCGTGCCCTCAATGGTCAATCTCCCTCCTTTGTAATCCACCAAGCCATAATCACAATATTTTGGATCAGCTGATGGTGGCAAATCGAAGGCAGGATTAAAGGTCATGCAAGATATTTCTGATGGTCCAAATGAGACGGCTGACTTCTGGCTTTGTTCAGATTTGTATCTATTCCGTAGTGTTAAGGGTGTACTATACATTGAATTATTTAACGCCGAGCACTCAGACAAAGTACCATCATGGATAAAGACGTTGTCAGTTTCGGGAATGGGGCTCAGATTGACGCAGGAGCAGTGATGGTCGTCGTGATGAGCGTAAGAACTGGACGGATAGTAAAAGTTTTCTCGGCTTGCACTCAAGCTTGTTGTGGCGGTGTCAGTGTTATAGTTGCAAATTTCAACATCGTCAGATTTCTCTGAATTTGTCCTCTGTTGGAGACGTGTTGCGTTGATATTTGCCGATTCAGGAATCTGTGCTATGGTTTCTACAAAACAATGGTCATCTTCCCAATCATAACAGGAATGTCGCAAGGGGACGGCTCTTTGGGTACAAACAGCTAGCTCACGACGTCTGTCAGGTAAATCGGAGCATCTGGGGCTGCATTTTGGGCTACCAGGTAGAAGCCATCTTGACTTTCTCTTCCAAATATAAATTGCAAGTAAGAAAAGCAAAGAGAGACCTAATGGGATGAGCACAAGCTTATAATCTGCAAGAGAAGGTGAGAGTTGAAATTAGCAAATCATCAAATTATGGAAATTATCCAAGATCCAAGTTCCAAGTTCCAAGTTCCAAGATTTATTTATCTGACTGATAGCATTGCTAATCGTGGCGGGTTTGTGTTGTAGAAAAAGATAAAAAGATGCAAATTATATGTTTACAAACGGTAGAAGAATAGTTGGTTATATATAATAAAAGTTTCAATGAAATATAATAGAATGGAAAGTAATCTAAATTTACATAAGAATTCATTTTGCATGAGTGAATGTATATCCTATAGTATTCATGGGAAGGAGAGATGGTACAGAAAATTTAAAGGAATCGGTCCTTTCCAAAAAACCAAAAACAAAAAAACAATGATGGATATAGTATAAGAAATAAGATTAGTTCATTAAATCATAGGTTAGGAGAAATCTAGTTTGGAGATCTCAACATCACCAAACTTAGTTAGTTTATTAAATAAAAGTCGTCTTTGTCTTGTAATCAAGATTACTCTTTCTCCATTTCTGCAGTTGCTGATCATTACTTATTTCATTTCTTGTTTTGGAGTTTCTTTCTTACATTATCTTACAATAACGTCCATTCCATCATTCTTGTATTCCTTCATTCCGTTATCTTCTCATTCCTTGTCACCTTCGTTCGTTCGTTCATTCATAATAACTGGTAACATTTATTATATAATATTTATTTATTTACAAGTTTCACCGTGGGTGCCGGGTATTACGCATTGTGGGCTCCCACAATACGCACACACGCACACGCACACGCACACACACACACACACACACACACACGCGTACACACCACGCTCCACGCACCACGCACCACGTACTACACACTACGCACTACTGCTACTGCCATACTATACAATATTAACAATGTTGGTTAATCTAACCCACCGTGTCGACTTGTGACGCGTTTATCGTCATCAAGTGCTGCAAGGAAGCAAACGGGAAACGCTACATATTTTTAAAATGTCTACTGCGTTCTCGAAGATACTATGCATTTGGTTACATCTCTTATTTTACTACAAAGCAAACATATTTTAAAATACTACTACTACAATAGCAACAACTATTACTATCACCACTACTACTACAACTACAACTACTACTACTAAACCAACATATAATCCTAAATATGCTCATTCGTATCTTTGATATCAGTTCTGAATCGTAAATCTCGCTAAACCAAACCTAATTCTACATGCATCGTAATTCTTAACAATTCATTTACCTATAACAGTAACTTCGATCACACTCTAAAGCCACTGAGTTTTCCGTTTTCGCTGATACAGATGGTTAGATACTGACTACTTTTTTGAAGGTGATACTTGATAGTATACAGTCTATACATCTCACATATGCTGTTTAAAAGATGTTTGCTAAAATGTGCAACTTTCTTCCTGTGAATCGGCTGACAGAAACCCCATAACATGACCAGCAGTTAATTTTTCATCGCTTCAAGAACAGTCGTGTTTGGTGTTACTTGATTCTTCAGAGAAAGAAACATTTGGTTTGAAATTTTGCAGGGCGAGCGTTGTTGTTAGTTAGACAATCTGTGATAGGCTTATGGTTACAAAAAGTCTTGATTTTGCCTTGTTTTCTACCTCCACATTCTGTTTAATGCCAATGTTACTGTATGTAGGAAACATTCAAAACAAGACCTCAGTGTCATCCAGACTTGAATATAAAAGTAACAAGAAATATTGATTTATTAAGACTTGTTTCAAATGCTTGAAGCATTTGATTTACCACTTTACAAACCCATGAGCACTTGTTGTTTAAATTTTGTATTTTTTCACATAAAAAATAAATTGAAAAAATTGAAACCTATACTGAATCTGTTGTACTTTACGCTTGTGAATCTGAAGTCTTCTAACTTTTGCCACGCATTTTGTGCTGCCGTTGTGGTACAGATGAGCAAAGGTAGTTCAAATATATTGTCTTGACCTACATCTTCGTTTATTACAACATCAGACCCTTCAGTAATCTCGTGAACACTGTAGTTCTAACGTGCAGTCTCTGAAGGAAAGTGAAAAGGGAAAGAAAGGGAAGGGAATGGAAAGGAAAGGAGAGAACAAGGAAAGGGAAGGAAAAGAAAGGAAAGGAATGTAGAGGAAAGGTGATGGTGGGAAGAGGACAGAAAAGTAAAGCAGAGGAGAGGAAAGAGGAAAGGAAGGAATATAATTAAAAGAAATGGAAGGAAAAGGGAAAGAAACGAATTGAAAGCAGAATAAATGAAAGGATTATATTAGAATGAGGAAGGGAGGGTAAGGTAAGGGAAGGAAAGGAATGGGAATGGGAAAGGAAAAAGAAAGGGACGCCACAGGAAGGAAAGGAAATAATAAAGAAATGGGAAATGAAAAAGGTTAATTTCTGACACAATCGACTTCCCTGTTTCATTGGCAGTCTCATCCGTCTATTGCGCTTTTATTACTTGCCATGATAAATACTCTGGTTATGTTTCTTGACCATAGGTTGATCAAGACTGGAGAGCGCTGATAACCGATGCTGAAGCCAGAGGATGCCGGGTGCAGACTACCAGCATTCATGATGTGTTAGCCTTTATTTCGCTGGACCCAAAGCAGGTCATCTCTCCTCCACGTGATCCGCGTCTGAGAGACAGGAACCTAAGTAGAAGTTACAGTAGTGAAGAGAGGAATCAGGAGGGTCAGCTTGCAAGAGCAATTCTGCAGGATGTTTCTGTGACTCAACAGGGAAACACTGACAGCGCTACTAGAAAATTGCTTACTAACGGCATTCCTGAGCATCAGCAAGAGAAACCAACTGTAAATGCAGATCAGAAAGTAAGCGAAAGTGGTCAAGACATCGGTGACAACAGCTGTTTGACAGATGGTGCTGCTGCAAATGGGGTGGACAGAAAGGAGGTGAAGAAAGATGTCCAAGAGGTGAACACAGATAACACAGTTCAGCAGCTTGTTGCAAAGAACACCAGTGTTCATGAACCTACACCGGTTAAGCCATCATCTGCAAAGCAGCAAGGAAACTCCAGTACTACTGATGGAACAAGCTCGTTGGATACCAGACCTGTTCCAGCTCGGCGTGGATCTCGTGGGACATCACGGAAGGAATCCAGTGATTCAGTTGTTGAGGAGGCAAGAAAAGCATTTGAAGAAAGTTACAATGTGTCAGCTGGTACAGTACAAGAAAGTAAAGACAAAGCACAGGTAGCTGACAAGGCCATTGTACAACCTGCAGTGGCCGACAAAGGAAAGAAGAAAACGCAACCAAGTGTAAACAGTGATCGAAAATCAGACACTTCACTCAAACCACTGCATGAAAATGTTACTAAGAAACGGAAACTTTCCAAAGGCAACGAAACTAATGCTCCCAAGAAGCGAAATTGTAATGATTTGCCTAGCAAAGGTGTTTCCCAGACGAAACGTCCGGATTGTAAACAAGCTGTTAATGGCAAGGGGCATTCCAATGCGCAAACAAGTGGGAATAAAGCTCCTGTACCTGTGAACTCCAAGGAACAGAGTGCAAATACTTCCAAGATAAATCACTCCAACAGACCCTCAGAAACGTTGAAATCAATTCTCAAAGGTGTAAAGCCTACAGTTCCTGCAGACCCGTCAGTAATTCAACCTGAGAGCGGAAAACACAATCAAAAGGTTCCCGAAAGTGCCATTGTGAAACAGCAGGGCCCTAAAACTACTGCCCCCAAAGAGAAGGGTCCAACTTCTGCAGACAGTGAGCATCAAGGTGCTGCGAGTTCTAGTACTAAAGAAGGATATCGAAAAGGTACGAAAACCAAGGCGCCTGGTAGATTGGGTAAATTGCCCCAGGGTAAAAAAGATCCTGAGGTAAAACAATCATCAAAAGATCCCAAGTCAAAAGGTGCCTGTAAACCAGCGAAGAAGAATCCAATCGGTCAATCAAAATCCGTGAAGGTGGGATCAGTGGCAACATCTGTTTGTAAAGAAAGCACTGAGAAGAACGAGCATAAATCATCTGAACCTTCCAACAAAGGGGATGAATCTCAAGAACATGCAAACTCTTTGCTTAAAACTGGACACGGCGGCACTAAACAAGACAGTAGAAAGCCAGCTTCCGGTGGAACTAGTGCAAAGGAGACGGATAAACTGGAAAGAAACAACCCTGAGAAGATCCAGTCAACTGCCAAGAGCTCCTGTTGGAATCAGCACAAATCTACGAGTACCACCTGTAGTGCTTCTGGAAAGTCAGACGAAGCAAGGGGCACCAAGGACCAAACATCTGAAAAGAAGCCCGCGTCCACGTCCAGAGATACACAAAAATCCGGAGGTAATACAGAAGATCGCGCAGAAAAACCTCCTTTGGAGGAATATTCAAAGAGCTTGAGTCGTAATGATAGGAATCCATCATGTCAAAGTGGAAATCCTGGAAGGCAGCATGGGAGTCCCCCCAAACCATTAACGAAGGATAGAGACACTTTCAACAGTCCAAGGGGACAAAACGAGAGCCCTCCTAACAGCCGCAGTCGTGACAGAAGCAAGGATAGAGGTTCCTTCGGCAGCCCAAGGGACCACAGTGACAACTCACCTAGGACAAACAGAGACAGAATTCATGACAGAGACCATTCGCCAAGCAGTAGGTATCGAGAAAGACGTTCTAGGGATCGACATTGGAATCCCCGTCAGCAAAGAAGTCTGGATACGAGCAGTGACCGAGAACAGTATCGGAGCCCACCCAGACTTCACAGGGAGCGACCTCAAGAAGGCTTTCCAGATGGAGCCCCTAGAGACCGACATCACACTGCTTCAAGAAACACAAACCCAGATTGGAGACAAGGAAGTCAGTATAGGCACGTGGAAAGAGAATGGAGAAGTCCACCAAGGAGAACAAGATCTGATGCAAGGTTTAGGGGTAACAGCCCCAGACCACAGCATTACAGTCCTGGCCGTGACAGAAACATTGACAGGGACCATTTAGACCACACGAGGCACAATGGTAGAAGTCCACCAAGAAAAGGGCGCCCCCACAATGACTGGTATAATGACAGGTGCGTTAGGGAAATAAACCCCAGCGAAAGGGACCTTAGAGAAAGGGACCTTAGAGAAAGGGACCTTAGAGAAAGAGACCTTAGAGAAAGAGACCTTAGAGAAAGGGACCTTAGAGAAAGAAACCTTAGAGAAAGGGACTCCAGGGAAAGGGACCCTACAGAAAGCGACTCTAGAGAAAGAGACCCTAGAGCATGGGAACTTCGAGAAAGAGACCCTAGAGATTGGAACCATAGAGAAAGAGACCCCAGAGAAATACACCCTGGAGAATGGGACCACGGAGAAAGAGACCCTATGTATCCTAGAGAAGAAGAGCCAAGAGAAAGGGATCATAGAGATAGGGACCCCAGTGAAAGAGAATCAATGTATGAACGTCGGGGCGCCGAAAGACAAATAAATGAGGATCAGAGATATGAAAGAGAACATTTAGATAATTTCAGGGATCTTCAGGAATGGAGCTGGGATAGAGACTGTGAGAGAGAACCTTTTAGAGATTCTCGGGACCAAATCCCTTATGGAAGGAACTCTCCCAATCTAGAGGACAGGGGCAGACAGTGTTCCAGTTCACCTAGGCAAGAAAATCCAGGCTGGGGTGTTGAACAAGAATGTTTTAGAAGGCGAGAAACGCCATGGGAACAAGAAAAATCTAATAAAAGGGAACTTGTTTCGGGTCAAGATAATCAACGTCTATGCCCCCAGAGTCCCGGATTTCAAGAATATTATGGGATGCCAGACCCAGCACCATTTCAAGGCATTCCCTATGCGTGTTTTCCACCAAATATGGGTCACCCAGGTTTACCACAGGCTGACCAGGTTACTCATTGTCCTATTCCTTACCCCAGTGTTCTGTGGGCGCGAGACAGCGTGACTGACCGTGGAAATATTGCCAACGGTGGTGGCTGGGGCAATTCGCGTTTTAATCAAGATCACAACCATTACAGATATGAACATGGTCAGTCTGACACTTGGAATGAGACGACAGAGAAACAGATGCAAATTAAAATGGAAAATGACCAAGATTTGGAAATAGGATGCAAGAGAAGGAGAAGGGAAAATGAAGAGTGTGACACCAGGAGAATGGGGCTGGGTGGAGGAGATAACCAGGATATGGAATTTGTTAGGGACAGAATTAAAAGAGAACCAGAAGACGATTTTGACACTGGACATACTGGAATAGAAAGAGAAAGAGAAAGAAAGGAAAACGAGATGAGAGTGAAGAGGGAAAAGACAACAGATGATTACCAGGAAGATAGTGTGCAGTGTCCAACGCGAGCACAACTTGATGATGATAATAAGCGAGCAAGCAGCCCTGAGATTGGGGAACAGCAGGTGGGCAGTTCAACAGATGCCTTACCACTATCTTACAGTGGTCCACAGTCTAAGAACAATAAAACAAACAATAGATCAACCATTCAAGAAGCTCGAGAAGCAAAAGAGCACAATGAAACAGAGGCTGATCTACCATCAAGCTCCACTAGCCATGCGGTTGGGTTTGATTCCCTAATACAGAATGCATCTTCCTCAGCTGAGGCCGAATACTTGCGCCTCCTGGCATTGCACGAGGCCAGACAGCCACTTCCACAGAGACACGATGTGACAGCAGCTGAGGGAATCGCCGATTCAACAAGTACAGTTGATTCGATGCAAGATTATGAAGACTTAAATCTGTGGGATGATCCAGCTTTCGATGAAACTGGGGACAGCTGTAGTGAAAAGGAGGGAGACTTGTATGCGGGGAGGAAAGGAAGAAGTCGTGCACGGTCTCCTCATACTAGAGATACAAGAGAAGTGGTGTACAGACCAAGGTAAGCCCCCAAAACCTCACCTTCTAGACAATTCTTTAAAGGCGATGTTATACTGTGCAATTTTCTCAGCAACTTGTCGCGAGTTGCTGGAGAGGCGTTACACTGTGCAACGGCACTTGAAAGTTGCTGCAATCAGGTTGCGGAAATAGAGCTGAGTTCTACTTTGTGCAACGTTGCGCGCAACAACAAAAATTTGCGAGACAAGTTGCTGGGTTATCCTGTTACACTGTGCAATTCTTCAGCAACTTGGGTTGCAACGGCATTGCAAAACGAGTTGCTGAGAACATTGCGCAGTGTAACAGTTTCTCGATTTACGTGATCGCGATAATCTAACTTCAGTTACAGTAACAAATAGCGTGTGAATCGTAACAGGATTATTTTTTATTTTATTAGCTTCGCCATTTTAGTTGTTACGGCTTTACAGTTAAGAACGTTTAATTCTTATAACATCCATTTAATAGACGCCCCTGTCAAGTAAACGCCCCTGTCAAGTAAACGCCCCTGTCAAATAGACTCCCCTGTCAAATAGACTCCCCTCTCAAAAAACCCTGCAAAGACTCTGAAAATGAAACGAACGCCTCTGGCATTAGTGGAGCAATTACAGAACATCCCGTTCTGCCATTCATCCGTTTAAACCCGCTTTTTTCTCATTCTTACTTTTCTTATTGCACGCATTAGACGTTCAGGAGGACGGGTCGTACGGACAGCGAGTCGAACTCAGTCAGGCAAGGTTTCCCTTATGTCACTGGACCTGCGGGCAACAATCGACAAGATAAAGGAGAGACATCCAGAAAAACTGAGACCCCCCGTTGTTGACGAAGAAGAGGCTCTTGCGCAGCAACGGCCCTCATATGGCAGGGATCGTAATCGGAGAGTGCGGGAGAGGCCCGCGCATAGTAGGAAGAGCAAATTAGAAGAATTCAAGCGACGGGCCAGAGTACAGTATTCGAGATAACACTAGTTTCGCTTGTTGGTACAGACGCTTCTAGTATACATCATAGGTACAATGTTACTGTTCTTCTTAAAGGGGCTATGTCATGGTAACGCGCATGCGCTCAAGCCATGTCAGGAATAAAGCCTTCACAGTCATAAAACACAAGTTGTAAGCTCAACAGGATGACAAGAAATTATTTAATGGTTATATAGTGTAAAAACCAAAAGTGTCTAACACAATTTTGACAGCGAATGGATTTAACGTATTTAATGTCTAGCCTGGACCGAAATTAAATTGAGAGTGTGTAATCCGTTTAATCTTCCCCAGTTTTAGCCATCCACGTTTCTTTATGACTTAATCATCATCTCTCTTGTTTTTTTCTCCCACGGTAACCTGTTATTTTTAGATTTCCTGTGATTTCTGGACAATTTCGTTCATCGCAAAAATGCCTTGAATTAGCCGTGACATAGCCCCTTTAATTGTTATACAGTATATCAATCTTGCAACTGGAAACTGAATAGCAAAGGCAATGTTTGGGCCATTTTAGGGGGTCGTTCATTACTTAGCTTGTTTCACATTCACAAGAGCTAGATTGATTTGCGATCCCATACAATCCATTATACATTGTACACTTACCACACTGCCATCTTGGATTTGACATGAAATCGCGGTTTGGGGTGCCAGCTTCTGAGTTAATTAAAAAATAATTCATAAAGAAATGCATTGGACAAATTAAATAATGTGACTTCACAGTAATTTTAATTAATAACTCCAATGAATTAACATTCTCAGACATTATTTCATCGGATGTTTTAATATTATAGCTGTGAATATAGTTACCAATAATTACAACCTTACAGTAAAATAAGAGAAAAATAATGAGAAAAATAATATAATCATCTTTGATATTGATTGAAGCCATAATTATGGGATTCCTGTGTGAATCGTGTGTCTGTCTGTTTCTGGCTGTCACTTAAAATTAGATTTAATATTAGATTAGGGTGCGTTCGATTGACTGTATTCCGGAATAGGAATACACTCGGGACAATTTCAAAATGTCTCCTACAATGTCTAAGCAATAAAATCATTGCGCTGAATTATGTATTATGGTGAGCTGAAAACTAATAGTTTCGTTTAGCATATTTCACAAAAGGAATACTGACTAGTCCAGCAGATCATAGTTTTTATTCCGTGTATTCTTATTTCGGAATACGGTCAATCAAACGCGCCCTTAATTAGAATGAAAACAAATGAAATATTTTAAAAATTGATTAGGGAAACTCTTTTGATAATAAAATTAGGAAACTTTCTGTGTTTGGTTGAGAGTACAGATCACATAAGCTTGCCAATAATAATGCTACTACAGAATACTACTACTAATTGCCGAGCATCAGCAAGGCATCATATTCCAGACAAGATCGATAGGCCGGGGCTCCGGGGAGATTTCAGGATGATTGGTTACCAAGCCCTGTCAGGATGATTGGTTACCAAGCCCTGTGGGACGTCATCTGGCTGCACTGGAGTTTTTCATGACATGCAGTCATGGATCGTATCCAGGACAAATGAAGGATATTTTACGGCTTTCTTCTTCATAAAAGAAACTGAATTAAAATTTATTCGCTTGTGGAAGTATTAATCAGGCAGATGAACGTTTTAGCGACCTGTCTTATACAAGCAATTTCGTCCAGTTCAGCTGTAGAGTTAGGGATAAACTCATGCAATTTCACCTAATTAGTATGTTGGGAGTCAAAACGCTCTTGGAATTCGTGCGGGCCTGAGCACAAGCCAGAGACACGCAACGGCAACGAATCATTTATCAAACAACATGCAGAGACAACGAACCATGACATTCACCCAAATTATGCACAGTTTTTAGAGAAAGGGACAAATTGTGTGAATGAGAGGAAACCATTCCCTAGGGCACCTGTACCTGCCTATTGTTAAGACTTTAAATAACTTGTTTTGAAGTCCATTTAATCATATTCTCTGATGATGGCCGCAGTGAGCGACCGAAAATTTAGAAAAGTTTTTATATATCTTAAAAAATTTAACCAACAGATCAGCTACAAACCTATTTTATCTAAAATTATGAACACTGTTTGCCCAAACAATAATTACTAAAAGCTTTCTAGCAACTGTTGCTAGATGATAGGTTTGTTGTTAGACGCTAATTAGATAATGTCTGAGCAATATCAGTGGCATAAACTCAAGAAAACTGACTAACTACAATCCAATCCAATCCAATAAACATACAAATAATTTGATACACAAATGTATATGCAAACATATTTTATTAGCTACTAAATAACAAAACCTACATACATGATTGTATAATAATTGTTATAACACTAGTTACCAACAACTGACAGCAATCTGTCATGACATAAGAATGCCTTTCTTAAAGTTTAGTGACATGCAAGAATGAAAAACAGTTGGGAGCCACCTTAAAGACTTAAGATGAATTTAAAAAATTGTTTTTGTTGGTAATTTTTTGTCTATTTTACTAAAATATTAACAATTTATCAATCAATGAGTTTGCATTTAAATCTGAATCAGAATGACACAGCTTGTTGAAATGTGTTCAAAAAGCATTCATAAACAGGTTGATTTTATGAAGTGGCTTTAAGAAATTGTTTCACTGTGCTGTAGATCTTCTGATAAAAATGACTTTAATTTGAGCTGTGATTTTAACTGTATTTATTATTAAGAAATTATTTGCATTGTGCAGTTGCAGTGTCTTTTCCATGTCGGTAATAAAAGTGGAGATAATTTTCAGCGCTGAGCTTAAAACCAGTCACATGCAGTATTAGCCAATTACGTCATGAGACGTAAATACTTGATATTATTTTACGTCTCTCTGAACAAAATGTTAACTGAATCTTCTAGCATTTGTAGTTGTATTAAAAAGTGGCATCAGACATTATAAGTTCAGAACGTGATTGGGTGTGTGGTTTATACAAACCAGTGACATTCTAACTATATACATGTAGTTCTCTTAGTTATTAAAATGGCTGTTCTTGCATACTAAATTGCCTACAGCATTTTAAGTTCAAGGAATAGTCAACTTTATCTTAATCTTGACGAAATAGTCCTGATCTAACTGTATTGTTGAGATAAAGATTATCACTAAAGATCACCATAATAGTGAAAGGCTATATTTCTGTAGAGGGTAGGAGGAATTTGTACCAAGAGACTTCGGAAAATGCGGATTTGAAAAATGTCATTTTGTACACTTGTCCTGCTATGAATTTTGAAGTGAATTTGCTTGTTTTGGACCAGTTTATTGACAAAAAATGTCTACAAGTGACAAAATAATATGACAAAATAATGTATATTAGACTGAAATAAATTGTTTCAATTGATATTCTAAATATCTTGGGAGGTTGTGGTGTGTGCAGACCAGGGCATCATGTGTCTATGTTCCATCCATGCAATAGTCACACTTTTCTAAGAATTCAAAGTGTATATTATTATTATTATTTTTGACAGCTAGTTCACTTCTTGAGAAGGAAATATTCAGTTCTCTTAACAGGAGGATATAGCACACTCCCCCCCCCCAATAAAACTGACACAATTGAACAACACTTCTACCTGTAACTTGGTTTAATTTTTTCTAAAATTGTAATTCTCACGATCATATGAATGATAAAATAATAAGCCATGATGTTGAGAAAATCTGTACATGTATGTGATGTATCCGTATGTCTATAGGTTCTCAAAGCATCTGTCCATAACAGGCCAACTGCAGTTTTGTAATTGCATGTGTACCTTCAAGACAAGATTTACTTTGCTGTGTTAATATTAACTAAAATAATGCATAAACCCGATAAGAATCGGATAAAAAATATAAGTTAAAACTAGAACTAAAACATTCTTAAAATACTATAAATTAATTAAACATCTGGTAAAATGAAAGTAAAATCTGGTAAAATGAAAGAGTAGATAGGGCATTTCTGATTGACTGGGTAGACTGTTCCATATTTTAAAGTACAGTGCAGCAGTTTTTGCGATAATTTATGAATGTAGAATGTATATGTTTGTACTTTCACTGCTGGCATTGGCAAGCCTTCTACTACTTTAAAATTTGATTATAATTATAACTCAGAGGACTATATTCAGAGATGTTATAAAAGTCCAATGCAGTCCAGTTTACCAAGTATTTGTATCAGAATGACTGAAAAAGTTACCAAGAGTTGCATTTTGTTGTTTTTATACAGCCGGGCACCCTTAACCTTGATTTTATAATTATCATATCCAAGATATAAGTGGCATGAACTGTAGAGTGGCCTATTGATCGGTTTGTATAATTATTCCTATACAAAGTCTTACAAAATGACCATCCATGTGTTCCCAAACTGATACACCACCTTAATTATACCATAAACGATATTACTTCTGTGTAACGCCTGTCAGCATGGTGTTGAACCATAATAACACTGTTTTATTACAACTGGAAAATACAAGCTGCTAATAGAACGATATGTATTATTTCACAGGAAGAGAGTTGAAGAGGAAGGAAGAGAGGAAGAGAGTTGAGTTTGTAGAATGTGCTGCTGTGGCCTGTTGCCATCATGGTAAGTGTGATTGATTGCACTTGATAAGCAAGAAATTGTCTGAGGGAGGGTGGGTGCAAAATAGCTTGTTAGAGACCAGTCATTATTTGTGATCGGGGTTGGGGCTGAAGAGAAAAGATTTGAACCCCTCAAAAATATTTTACCCAACCTCATTTTCGTGGGTTTTCTCGGTACAAATGCTTAGAAACCAACCCAAAGCAGCTGACAATTTTTTGTTACCCAACCAATTTCTCTTC
>JANVCJ010046770.1:0-13471 GCA_026413505.1 Epizoanthus ramosus | reverse complement strand
TTCCTAAAATATCCCGTATCCCTATAATTTTTTCCTCAAATATCCCGTATCCCGGAAACCCCTAATAGGGCCTCATTAAGACCTATTAACGAAAGCAAATCAAGAATGTACTCAGTTAAGTAACTGCTAGTTGCTCACTGATGCATGATGAACATCGTAGGCTGCGGCAAAATTCGGCGCACAAATTTAGATAAAGCAAGATAGATGATTCATTGAGTTTGGCGAGCACAATATCACACTCATGCATGACTTTCGTGTTCCAGCTTAGCACAGATGATAAACGGGTCAGGACTTGCAAAAAGGTGTTGGTTTTACCATGATTCACACAATGTTGACTATTGACCCCTGGCCCTGATATGGCTGAATTATAATGAACGGAGTGTCCGTATTGTGTGGAATAGCTCTGCAAAGTGGCTAACTTGTTCATAGAACAACTTACCTTGTGACAGTTGTATAATTGCGACTAATCCAGTAAACGCCAACAAAGTCTTCATGGTTCTTGAAGTTTGTGTTCAGGCGTATTCTGAAGATCAATTCAGAGTCGAAACCAATTAGAAAATATTGCGTAATCACAATTCAATGAATGCATCACTTCTGCATATTCACTATAGTTTTGATTGAGTTAGTTTAATTATAATACCTAATGGTTGCTAATCAGTACATTTCAGGGAAATATGACTGCAGCAAGCGTCAAACGGTTTCCGCTTGGAGTTTATAAATATCGCAAGCCTGCATGGGATGGCACAACGCAGAAGTTGCATCATGCAGTCAGTGCGTGACATCGACACACCAGCTCGCGTGCTCTCCTTCACAGTGCATAGACACGTAAAGGCTGCTAGATATAGTGGTTAACTGGTATGCAATACCATTCATAGGGAAATCCCTGTATGTTACTGAAAAGTAGTCCACCTGATAAACAATGGGGAACTGTTTGCTTGTTTTGAATAGAAAAGTTGAAAAGCGCTCGTAACCTTTGCATTGTAGCCTTTCACTGTTTTGACCAGGTCAATCGGGTTTATTGCGCTGTAGCGAACTTCCTATAATCGTTGATTAAATATGAAATATTAAAAATAAAAGATATTTTATGTGCGTTCATTTTGTTACAAATCTGTCTTCCGTCCTACAAGCTGCTAGCCTGCGAACAGCAAACGGTTCACTTCACTTCTCGTGTGACTATTACACGAGAAGTGAACCGTCTGCTGTTCGCAGGCTAACAAGCTGCCAGAAACTCTAGTCTCCACCAAGTCAGAAAGACACACAATGTAACACAGAAAACGTTTTGTCGGGAGATACGTTACTCTTCACTCTTCTCAACGACGTACTAAGAGAAGGCAGTGAATGGAGATCTGTTTCTTGGTATTTCTAGTTACTAAGAGTAAGAACTCCTGTATGAAGTGAAGGACTCCAACATTGCGCAACAGCCGTATACAGTATCGTCCTCGCTACAAAGTCATGCAATGTCTATCACCTTGAAAGAATTTTTCTTTATTAAAGAAAACTACCGCTACCGTACAGCTAAGCCTGAGGACATCTTTTACAGATCTTTACAGAGCTACATTAAACGAACAAATCAATATATAACAATGGCAGGCTCTTGCAAACAAACGTAACACGAATGTACTCACTTATAAGAAGTCAAGTCCAAGTTCCTTCAGTGAAGGATAATCGTTGCTTGCTGCACGACGACAATCGGTGAAAGTGAAAGGTGACGCGCTGGGGCTTCACATATAAGCTAAGGGCCATAATACCATGGTGACCTGTCTGGGCTGATACAGGGTTGGGTTTCATCATTGAGCAATGTCTTGATTTGGGTTTCAATAGCTTTTTTAAATACATCAAAATATACTGCAGGGGTGATCACGTACAGCTTTTAATAACTTTTCCAATATTTCTGATGGCAAGATCAACTTTGTTTGGTGACAAATTTATACAGCTGAAAAAGGCTGTAAGTGATCAGCTCTTTACAGTATTTTTTTAAAATTGTATTTTTCAAAATATACAGGTTGCGATCTCCACACAGAGCGATCCAGCTTTTAAAACCCCAAAACGGGTTCATCTTTAGTTGACCTGCAGTAGAACAACGTCACAAGAACAAATGAGGCTCAGATCGCCCAAATTTTAAGAACAATTTTCAAAGAACAATCGGAACTATCACTCTCTTGGACTTGGTTTAGCCAAACCACATAGCTCTCACATCCAGCCGATCGACTTTAAAGGAATCCTGAAGTGAAAAATACATAGTCAGCAAAATAAAAGATCTTGTTGCACTGAATTGTACTGTATCGTTTTCTTGGTCCAAAACTGTCTCATAAGTGAGAACGGAGCAAAAACATTTCCTCGATTTTGCACTTTTACATACACGGGGCCGCCATCTTGGATTATGACGTCATTGAGTTGACGCCCAGGCCCCTACTCGCGCGAATGACGATCAAAACAAACAAGATGGCGCCCGGTTAGATTTGTTTGTTTTGTGCTATTTTTTTTAAAAATTTACAATGCCTCACTGCTGTGTAAAAAACTGTAAAAATGAAAACAAAAACAGAAGATGCCCACCGGGTACCAGTTTCCACAGAATTCCTAATTCCAATAAAAATAATCCACAAAGTTTACAGATCCGTCGACGATGGATAGACGCAACAAAAAAACCGGCATCGAAACTACCTGCTGTTCCGACATTTTGCTCTCTTCATTTTGAAGAGAGCCAATTTGACCATTCAGCCGACATGAAGATCAAACTAACTGGAATGGGGAGGCGAAGGTTGAAACCTGGTGCCATACCAACCATTGGTATTCCCAAACATATTTTCAACAAACCTCGACCGCGCGTGAGAAATGTCAAAGAAATGAGCGAGGTAAGTGTTTTTGTATAGACTATCGAGTATTGCGAAGCGAATTAACCGTAGGTATAGGAAACCTAACTTTAAAAAATGTTAATCAACGAACACACAATTACAAATACTATACTATACTACTATGAACTAGGGTTATTAAAATGGCAAGGAATGCGAAATTAGTTGTTTTAAAAATCGACAAAATATCTTCAAGAGTGGCAGGGCTATCAAGCCCCCAACTCGAAGCCTCCAGCCTTGCGTATGAGAGTTTCGTTTGCTTTTTCTAACAATATACATGCCCTTGTAACTATCAATGTTTCAAAACGCGAAAGAACACTTAATTCTGAATAAATTACACGATTATCGAACTGACGAGTTTGTTGCCGGAATTTCAAGGAAATGTACATGTACATTGTATATATTATATGTCATATGAACTATGATTATTATAAAATACCGATGAACTCGCTAAGTCTACTGCATGTATATGTATATAATAATTACAAGTGTAAATACGCGAAAGCACGATGGATGGGAGGTCATTTCAACTTCTTGTCGGACAACAAACGAAGCTATAAATTGACTCACTGTACTCTGGCGCGCAGTAGTTGGGAAATTTGAGCCATTTGTACATGTGTCATGTTACTCGATGCCCGTGTGAACGCCATCGAACGCAGTCATACTGCCGACATCCCTGTAGTTGTTGTGGATTTTTGAAAGACGTAAAATATCGCTAAATTAGTCTACGTTATGCATTGTGAATTTAATAGTGTCAAACGTGGTTCCAAATGCAATAGACAATCGAAGACTAATCTATCTTACCAGTCGCTTGGCCCTTTCATCTGTGGTTTTCTTCCATTCCTGCTTCACAATCGCCACAATTGCCAAAATAAATGAGATCGACAGATGCCAATCTCCGTGATTGTTTTGTAGTAGTTACTATTTTTAGAACAAAGTGAATTTTAAAAAGAGCTTTAAAAAATTGTTGCTGCTCCTTCTTCTACAACCGTCCCCTCGTGCTCGACAAGCGAGCTGGATGCGCCTTGAACTGGAATGCCAGCGGTTTTCTGACAATCAATAGAACCAGGGGGGACAAGTTCTTGCGGTATGGCCCCCGTATTTTAAGACTAAGAACATTGATTTTGGATACAAGCTGACCTCAATCCAAACAACAAAATGTCAAATTAAACCAAAACTCCATAAAAGGAAAGTAAAATAAAACACTTTTTTTAAAAACTAGTAAAATTTCACTCAGCCTCAGGCTCAATGTTATTTTTTTTCGAGGATTTGATGCTCAAAATGTTCTTATTTTGTTCTTATTATAGCTGTGTTTTTTGTAGGGATTTTGAAATCAACTGAAATTATTTAGGTGCTTTTTTGACACTTTCACTTTCAATTTGAAAGGAATCCTGTGAAAAGTGGGAGATTTTAAATGTTTGCGGTACATGTACAGTAGTGTGGAAGAGTATGGTGGATGGGGAGACTGGTGTATATTAAAATTTTGATTTTTTTTAAAATATTGAAAATGCATTAAAGGAAAATATATATTATCTTTGACTGGACTGCAGCCCATGCAATCCATCTGATCTGTCTGCTTCTATAAAATTAATTACAAAATAAAAATTAAAAATTAAAAGCTCATGTTGCATTTACTTTTTCAAGAATTTAGGATGTGGAACCGGGAATTTATTTTACTTGGACTTTATGGATTTTTTTCTAATTTGATATTTTGTTCTTGTCACAAATTTTGTACAACAGTCAACATAAACTGAAATAAAATGCTTACAATTTCGGTGTACCTTTTAATGAAAACATTTGTGACAGGAAAATAACAGACTTGGGTTTTTTGCCACAAGAGGCCCACAATATTCCATAAGTTAAAATGAAGCGTTTACGTCCAAATGACATCTGTAGGTAGCTTGCAAGGTAGCTTGGATGTTGTATGATGTAGCTTTTGGTATAGTGTAGCAATGTCTTGTAGGAATTGTTATTGCTGAAATTTGTGATTTTTATCCTCAGCTATCAAAATTTAAAATATTAAATATTATTAAGTCCTAGCTTCTAACAATCCCCCCCCCCCCAAATCACTATTCTAAGGCCCTGGTGGGATAAATAGACAAAACACAGTATTTTGGTCTGAAATATGTGGCTCACTTAACTTAAAGTTCTGGGAAGTAACACCAGTATGATATCTTGTATAAACTTGTCCTATGAGGTGCATATACTGACATTAATGTTCTAAATAAATAAATAAATAATTGATTAAAATTAAAATACATTTGCAATTTTTTTTTAAAATAAGGAGTGGGATGCAATGTATGCTGAAATTGAAAAACACACACTTGAAAAAGCAGGAGGAACTGTGAAAACTGAAAGTGCTGATCGACTGCCAAGCAAAGACAACAACAGTGTTAAAGACAGGGCAACATGTCACTGTTCGTGCCACAGCAATGTTCAGATGGTAGATGTAGCTGTTCAGTATCCAGGGGATTTGGTTCCAGAGATTGAAAGAGAGCATGCATATTTCACAACTAAGCAAGAACCGCAGCAGCTGCAATATACAGTTACTAGTACATGTACAAATTCAGAAATGCCAGAACTGTCACAAAGTATAATATCTGACGAAGCACACATAGCTGCAATTTCAGAACTGCCACAAGGTGCAATTTCTAATGATGAACAGGAAGTCGATTTGTTTTACCCAAGTCAAGAATCAAACTTTGAAGATGAATATCAGCCTGAATTTTTTCAGGAAACACCTTCATCACAAGAAAGTACAACTGCAGAAAACACAACCAGTCTTACTAGTAATAGGACATTTTTGGTGTATGAAGATAATTTGAAACAACTATTAAAATTTTGCCCAAACTGTGGAAACCCTGTTGACCTTGAACATCTCTCAGAAAACCAACGTGACGGCTCACAGCTCACTGTAGAGATTTCCTGTCATGGAGGGTGTAGTTACAAGTGGCAATCACAACCTGCAGTTAAGGGTGTGAAGGGTTCTGGAAACATTCAACTTGCTGCAAGTATCTTCTTAAGTGGGATTCCTTTTGCAAAATATGAACAATTTTGTTATTTAATGAATCTGAAGTCCATTACTGAGAGAGCATATTACAATTTGAAGCAGGACTATGTCTACCCAGTTATTAATGAATATTGGCAGACGGAACGGGAAACAGTTGTTGAGGTGTTAACATCCAGAGAGGAGCCTGTTATGTTAGCTGGAGATGGGCGGTGTGACTCCCCAGGCCACAGTGCAAAGTATTTGACATATTCCATGATGGATGTAGAGACTGAAAAAGTAGTTGACTTTACAGTGGTGTCTGTGGTAGAAGTAGCCAATTCCAATGCTATGGAGCTAAAAGGCTTCAAGGACACTTTTCAATCTGTTGAAGACAGCGGAATATCTGTTGGCGGTATTTCCACAGATGGCCACCTGCAAATAAAAAAGGAAATGAGGGTAAACAGGAAAGACCAGGATCACCAGATAGACCCCTGGCACACCATCAAAGGGGTCAGAAAGAAGCTCAATGGAGTTTCACAGAAGAAAGATTGCATGAAGTTAAAGATGTGGATTCCATCCATCATCAATCACCTGTGGTGGAGTATTGAAACTTGCAATGGAAACACTGAGATTCTGAAGGAGAAATGGGCATCAGTGTGTGAGCATGTTGTCAATCGCCACACCTGGAGTGGTTCCAGTCACTACCATCAGTGTGCACACGGAGATTTGCCTCCTGAATGTGAGAGGAAGAAGAAGTGGCTGAAGGCTGGTTCCCCTCCTCATAATGCACTTCTGAGGATTATCAATGACACCAGGCTGCTCAATAACTTGTGCCACCTTACAAGATGTGTACGGACCACCACTCTGGAATCCTACCATGCATTGTACTTGAAGTATTTGCCAAAGTCCATCCACTACACATATGACACAATGGTGGCTGGATCTCAGCTTGCAGCTTTGGACCACAACAAGAATGTTGGGAGAGCGCAGGTAACTTCCAATCTTAGAAATAATTATAGTTGAAGTTAGAGCCCAGCCCAGTGATAATGCTATTATTGCTATGCCAGTTGATTTGTTTTTAAAGAGCCATGATTATTTTTGCTGTATTATGTAGTGTGACATAAATGTTACTAATTATTATTGTAAGTTGTTATTATTATTATTATTATTATTACTATTATTATTACTATTAATATTGTTATTTATATTTATATATATATATATATGATCTCAGTTTTCCAGAAGCAATCAATTGAAACTAGGAAATTCTACAATTCACCACAATTATAATATTTAAACAAATGATGGGATTGATCAATTAAAAGTTGATACATGTATGTTGTGTTTTTTGCCATGACTGTGAAAGATCTCGGATGATGTTTTGAGAGCTAGCCCTTCATTAGAGCTTCACCGCGAAAAACATAACATATCAACTTTCATTTGATCAATCCCATCATTTGGCCTAGTTTTAGTTTTTATGAACTAGCCTACCAGAGTATGCAGCAAGAATTAGAAAAACATTGTCATTCCAGGAATAAAATGCTGTCTACATGTGCATTACACTCTACATGAAAATTGTGGTAACTTGCTTGCTGGTCATTTTTTCCGGTAAGCTCATGGTTAAAATGCCCCTTAGTATATTTATAATTTTTGAGCATTTATAAGTGCAATAACTCCTGGCCTTACATGTACACGTATCATCAACTTAAAATTATCCTTATAACTCAGCCTCTCTTCAATTTGTTCTGTCAACCAAAATCATGTAGCCCCTGGGATCTAAATGTCATTTATAATTTTTTAATTAGAAACATAAACTTGCCACTATTATCAAAATGGAAAATAATTTATTTGCTCAATGTTCTAGGCTACTGTACAATCTGGACCAAACATGGGGCAAGATCGCTACAAACTTGCCTGGAGCAAGGTGACTCAGAGATATGTGGCTCACCCTGTTCTAGAGAAAAAGGATTATCAGTACCTGGTAATGATGATCGATGACATTTGGTTGAAAGTTGCCGATGGCTTGAAGGCTGGCGCAGGACCAAAACCCCGACATGTAATGGCACCAGAAGTTCGACCTGACAGAAGTGCAGTCATTAGAAAAACTCAAGAACATTCAAGATTTTAATAAGCACAAGTGAATTTCAAGCTTCAATCTGTACAACAGCCCAATTAAAATGTTTTTGAGCAGTGGGCAAGGTAGCAATAGTAGTAGTAAGGCCCTTGCCTTCAAAGGGGGTACAGGGGCATGCCCCCCCAGAAAATTTTGAAAATATTGGCTTCAAATTGCCGCGAGCTCGTTTAGATGCCATCTTGTTTGTGACTGCAAGTGCACTGACTGTCACGCAGCTCATTCTCTCACGTAATGTACCAGGCATTCCTAGGACCGAGTAACCCCACCACTCGGTAGAAAAGTTCTGCTTGCATTCATTCATGGCTTGATATGCCACAACAAATGTTGGTAAATCTATATTTTGATTACAATTTGAACTAGTAGAGACCTCGTATTTGTTATTAATGAACTTTAGTCTGGAGTAGATGGGAAATATTTCGTTGGAGTAGGTGGCAAATATTTTGTTGTAGGCGGCAAAATTGCTGGCTGCCAGCACATTTTGATTAGGCTGTGTACAATCATACAATGTTAGAAAAGCCAGTTTTCAGCTGAACTTTCACACAAGTTATACAACTTAACTTGTTCTACACAGAATTCAAGACTTCTAGTATTTACTGAATTGATTGCAATTAATGATTTGGTGAATTTTAATGGTTCCCGACTGGAGCTGTCATACTGTCACTAATTCTACCAGGGAGGGGGTAGAAGGAAACATGCCATTGCATGGGGTTTGCCTAGGTAATAGTTTAATGCAGAAAGTTGCCATAAAAAGAATGTACTTTTATAACAGAATGAAATTACAACTGAGAGTAACTTGTCTTTTAAAAATTGATAGTATGCACATTTGATAGCTTTTTTATGGGCTTGGTCATTGAAATCTAATTCCTAAATATAATTTTATAAATAATGTAAGGTAAGGAGGCAGGCTGGATGGATATTTCAGAGTACTCTAAAAATATCTAACACAAGTGGAATCAGGTGAGATGGAAATGTTTTTACCATGTTTACTTAGTACTTGACACATTTTAATGTGGTCATTGGCTATACTGCCTATAGCCTGTATATATTATATTTAACACAAACTGAAACTAATAGTAAGTAATATCATTTTTTGATAAAGTTTTTGTACATAATATTATAACCAAAACCGATTTGTGAAGAGACATATATGATATAACAGATTGCAATAATGAACGATGTATTATGAAATGTATTGCAAAACGTATAATTATGTGTCAGTGAATTGTGATAACTGAGAAATAAATAATCTATTTCCATCAAGAGTGCCTACGAACAAAAAAAGTTTAGTTGCTCCAGTGGAAGTTGTCATTTAAATCAAATATTATCGGACCTGTTAATGATTAAAACTTCATGGCCATTTTGAAGCATTTACTAGTCATATTTTTTGTAAATTTAGTGTTTTGCGTTACCGGTAATTCCCTATGACTGTGGGATAACTTGAAGTTGGGAAAGCTTGAAACCCGTGTAACGACCATCAGGCGATGGGAACTTTGCCCTGATACGATCGACCACACATGCTGGTACCACTTTTCTCACTCGTCTGCCCAACTTGCTGTGCACCCAGTAAGTAAACTGGGTGTATGCCAGCCATCTGTAGGTACTACAAATCAAAACGAGATGAGAAAGATAGAATTATTAAATATGCATATAAAATTTGTGTTCAACACAGTAAATTATGTTTTAATACCCGTTTAATAATAGTTGTAGTATACTTACTCGTTTGCAAGTTTACAATGAAATTTCTGGAAGCTCTCCATTCCCTGTAAAGTGTGCTTCAGACGCAGCAAGGTTGTTTTCAGCACGGCCTCATGCAGGCATACCGCTTCAAAATCATCGTGTTCGGTGATACACTGAACATCTTCAAAATCCCCAGTCAAAACAGCAGTGTTATCCACTTCGTGGCAACAAACACACTCCATGTCCGAATGCAAAGTGCTTGTCGAACACATCCCGCACTCACACCAATTAACAGTAGAGAGTCTTTCCCGTAATCCGTCGTCGCTAGAGTCATTTTCTGAATCCGAACGGACTTCGTCACTTGAGTACTCAGGCTCAAACCTGAAAGGTTGAGTCGAACTCGAAGAAGGAAAGCATGTGCTTTCCTCCGCCATTTTTTTGACAGAACGAGCCAGCGCCCAGACCATTCGCGCGATCGAGTCACATGAAAACAATAGGGGCCTGGGCGTCAACTCAATGACGTCATAATCCAAGATGGCGGCCCCGTGTATGTAAAAGTGCAAAATTGAGGAAATGTTTTTGCTCCGTTCTCACTTATGAGATAGTTTTGGACCAAAAAAATGATACAGTACAATTCAGTGCAACAAGGACTTTTATTTTGCTGACTATGTATTTTTCACTTCAGGATTCCTTTAATGTATGCGTACGTGCGAGAGCCGGGTTCCGCACTGCACTGCCGCGCCACGCGCGTCTATCGCTTCCTTGAGGGAGACTAAGAACGAGCCAGCGACCTCGTGGATCATCATTGTGCAAGAAGATGGCGGACGGTGGTGACGCAGTTGATTCCACTGCAAAAGAAGAGCCTTTTAGAAAGGTTCCTACTCGTAGGAAACGAAAACAAGATGAAATGGAAGGAATGGATACAGCTGAAGTTACCAAAAGGCCAAACTTTCCTCCTGTTTCAGCCGAAAGCTTAAGGGTAAGTTTCGTTGAAGCGTGAAAAGGGTTACCATTAAACTTAAAGTCTGTTGATAAAATTATAATACAATTTCCACCCTCGCTTTCCTTTTAATACTTCAGTTCAAACTCTCAGAATGACTTTCACATTGATTTTTTAGGGTGGTAAGTCAGAATTTCGTAAAATCCCGGTGCCACCACACAGATACACACCTCTGAAGGAAAGCTGGCTAGAGATCTTCAATCCAGTCGTGGAACACTTGAAACTGCAGATGCGTTTCAATTTGACCACGCGGAACGTAGAGATTAGGGTATGTTATTTGGTCGTTGATTGTCGTTTAAACTACAACTATTTAAGTAAAGTATTGTAAATGTAAGTAAGTACATATAATGATATATATAAAAAATTGTGATTCTTTTAATGACCTTTAATATTTATATTGTAGGCCATGATCCCATGAGATCTATCGCAGGCTCAGGGGTCATTGCAAGTTAATATTAAATATATACCAAAATAATTTGATTTATAATATATGTTCAATTGTTGTTGCAGATATTTTGGTAGTTGTAAACAATCAATAAATATTGCTCCTATTCTGAGAAGTTTTAAAAAGAAAAATAATCGAGCAGTTATTAGAGTCACAGATGTGATATACATGTATCTCGCACCAGAATTAAACTTAAAGACTTATTGTGCTCCCAAGGAATGAGTAAACCTGTACCGTTCCAAAGCTGTATTTTTATTGGTTCCAGTATCCTGTACCGTTCGTTGTTGTTAGGGTTAGGGTTATTGTTTGGAATATTTATCTATTGTTAGTTGGGCCAATGATATGTTTGTTTTGGAGTAGTACACCCTGGCTCCAAGGAACAGCCTCCTCTGCCAACTGATAACTCGTTCCTGTTTCTTCGCATTTGTTCAGCATTATTAAAGGCACTACAAGCCTTGAAAATATTCACCACTTTATTTTGTTGGTTTTAGCAAAATAGACAAGATGTTGTGTGCAAGAACCTTTTTCCTTTTTCTCTTGTGCATAATGCAATGTCCACCATCTTGATTCCTTCATGTCACGTGTATGAGTCTCGTTCCAGGTTTCCTCATCCACGAAATGTTCCAGGTGCATCCAAAACATGAACCTTGATTGACGATCAAAATATGAAACACAGTACAAGTAAATTAAATACATGTGTTTTTGACTCTCACAAGTATCAACTGATACATCCCTCACCCCCACCCATCCCCCAAACAAATTGTATTTTCCTGGCTATTACCAGTCCTAATAATTTATCGCTAGCATCAGTTGTTATCTTCTATTTACAGACATCAAAAGAGACAAGTGACTTAGGTGCCATTCAGAAGGCAGCTGATTTTGTGAGAGCATTTGTTCTTGGTTTTACAGTAGAGGTAAGGTTTATACAACATTGAGAATATTGTTGTAAATACATATATGAAAGAGTTGTACATATATATTAAACAATCTGTGACTTGCTGGAACTGTAGCCAATTCTGACTTTGCACTTCAGTAGTCACGGACCTACCATCTTGGATTATGATGTCAGTGAGTTGCCGCTCCCGGGCAATATGTGCTCAACAATTAAAACAAAAATATCATGAGGGGCCTGGGAACGGCATCTCACTGACGTCGTATTCCAAGATGGTGGGCCCATGACTGTCGAAGTGCAATAATAAACAAACATCATTCTTTGCTTCATTCATGTTTTTGTAATGGTTATAAACCATTATGTATCAAATTATGTCAGTATTTTGACACAACAATTGCTCCCTTAACATGTGCACTGCTTTAGTTATCGGTTCACATTCCTTAGTTTGATTGTGAATAGAATTTGTTGACATGCACTTGGCAATATTAAGATATTATGAAATGTATGACTACAGTATGCTTGGTATAGTTGCTGTGATTGGGGAGGGATGGGCAAGGAGAGGACGAGACTGAAAGAATGAGTGACAGAGGTGATGTCAAGAGTGAGATTCTCAGGAGGGATATGTACATGTACATGTAAGGAGGCAGAGAGTGTGGAGTCTCCTGACCCCTCCCTCTTGATCAGTACTTGGAATGTTCAGTAAGTAAAAAAGCTATTGTGCACCAGCTGATGATGATTCTGTGCCATGCTAATTGTGAGAGCTCCATCGACATGCCTGTGTTTCAGCTTGACAGTTGTCTTGTGGCATAGTGCATTGAACAGGAGGCTTGATGACAGCACAGCACTTCTGAATATTGGTGCTGTAGTACATATTAGAACCCCAGGAAGGGTACTTTCAGGTAAAGAGAGGGGCGGGTGTGTGCATGTGTAGGAACCACAGCACTTCTGATTACTAGTTCTGGTATTGTAATGCCAGGAAGGCTGACCGCAGGTAAATTGAGTGAGGGGGTACACAGTCATGAATGTATTATTAAAATTGAACTCAACTGACTATTAACTTGTTATCTTACCATGGTCATGTTCTGCACCTTAACAGGATGCTTTAGCACTTATCAGACTGGATGACTTGTTCCTGGAATCCTTTGAAGTTACAGATGGTAAGTACATATTAATTATTAATTGTTCGAAGGCAAATCCAGATACTACACAAGAGAAGCACTTGTGTCCATACCACCTAATTACCCATGGCCTACTCCTACCTGGCATTGTGGCTCAGTCATTAGAACAATTGTGATTCACTCCAGAGGTTATGGGTTCAGATGACACCAGTGTTCACTGTTTTTTTCTCTTTCACTATGTAGACCCATTTCCTTTCTAAGGCTAATACTCAAATCATTTACACAAGGTATCCAGGGGCCAGTTGTTCAAAACTCGGATTAAGTTAACCCAGGATTAAGCCAAAATTCAAACGGTTATTTCTTCTAC
>JANVCJ010046659.1:0-13475 GCA_026413505.1 Epizoanthus ramosus | reverse complement strand
GGTCTCTAAAACGTTCCTCACCCTGATGAATACTTCCACAAGCGAATAAACTTTCATTCAGTTTCTGCTTTATACTTTCCAAGTATTCACACAATCACAATGCAAAAACAGACTGAGCTTGGTAATTCGGATGGACTGGGGAGAATCATCCTGAAATCTCCCCGGCCTATCGATCCTGTCTAGAATACGTGGTTATAATATTATTGGTGCATATTAATCTTGATATCCAGGGAGTGCGTACTTGTTTCACCCTACTGTTTCAATGCGTTTTGTTGGTATCACTTAATTCTTAATTCCTTTGCGTTCCTGTTAATGGCTGGTGTGGAAAAAATACCATGCAAATTTCACCTTCAGTGAGCCCGGATTTGAATGCGCGTAGATCTGTCTGATATATAGAGAGCTATCTGGCAATGGTTCCTGTCATTAATACATAGTTTTGGGGCGGGGCGAGTTCACCTGGAGTGAGCTGGCTACCAGAGCCGGATCCCATACACGACGCCACGGGAAATTCCATGTAAACGATCTTTACGGGGGTTGTGCATGAAATTCGTCTCGTGCGAGATGACATTCGTCCCGGGATCGCGGGATGAAATCACTTATCTGTAATTGATTTGTTTTTTTTTCATTCCTGGGCGAAATTCGTCTCCGCTCTCATGTAAAAGGGACCTTAATAATACAATCTTACCCTAAGATCTTTCGTTGACCGAAGTAATATCAGCGCCCTCTGCTGCTATCCATCAGTAATTTCATTTTAAGTGAATGCTAACTAACATCCACTAGAATAATAATGAATGAATGTTTTTAAAGTTAATAAGTTGAATTATTTCCGTCCATACGGATACTAATCAGCTCCAAATTAGTGCTATTTTTTTCCATTGCGATATAACTAAACCATTGTTGACTGGTTTTCCTGTAGAAGATGAGTTTTGTTTAACCTTAAGAAGAATGTTTCCATCGGCTTTGGCCTCGTGAAACATTTGTTCCCTCGGGGAAACAAAAACCCCAGCCAACAACTATATAATGTCCTGGTCATAATACTATGGAAACACACCGCTCTATCAATCTCTATCTATCTATTCCTATTGTTCTAGATCCGTTTCAAAAATCTATTGTAGGCATTGAATTCGAAATTAGAGGACAAACAATGCATCTAAATATTGGTGTTCTTTCGTATCTGAATTTGAATACCATTTCCTTTTATTCAAGATTCTGATAGCTGTAACTACGGCTATTTCATCCAATTAATTGGAATTTGAGTTACATTCCTTCTATTTTTCGATCACAAAATAATTCAAAGAAAGAATATATAGATATTCAGCCAGCAGGGCTGTGGTTGTGGCAGTTTTTAAAACGCATTCTTCAGAATAAAGTTTGGAATACAAACGTTCTCACGAACTGAGGTAAGTTTCGTATGAATCAAGTAACATGTTATCTATAGTTCTTCTTTTTACATGTAATTGTAAACTAGCTACGCCGAATGCGACGTGGTTGCCCGAAGAATTCAAAAACACGATTACAGACGTTGCATTGACCACGGCATACGAACCACATAATTACTGCGCTTTTTTATTTTGGTGTTGGCACTGTTGCTCGTGGTATTTTACTTACATTGCGCACTTTCTATGGGAATATGTTCAAATGCGCATTACAGAATCGCAGAGATCGAACCGAAAGCATTGAAAGCGTTGAAGCAGCTATACTGATACCTAAAATGCTTGGTCTCAATATACAGTAACTTATTGAGTAGGGAGGAGGCGACGGGTTACAGCGTCGGCATTATTATCCTACTGTTATTGATTTTTTAAGTCCAACGTCGACAGACAAAACCAACATCTTAACGTACCTGTCCACGGACAGAGTGTTCTTTTGAAGGTACACTATCTTTTTAAGTGAGCAAGAAATTGTCTACATCAGCCAGTAAATCAAAGAGTGGAATTGATCAAGTAAGAGACAAGTCAAGATAATAGCGTTTTTATACATAAATGTATCCAAGAAATTGCAATATTATAATATATGAAACTTACTATGTCTATAAAAATACATTGGTATGGTTCTAAATACAAAAGAAAATGGAAATTACACTAAGTCGTGCTTCTTAGAGTCGATTTCGATTGAGTGTCAAAAGCTCATTGTCATTGCATTGTCAAAGCATGTTTTGACCAACAAAATTCGAGAGAGTACTGGCAACCAATCAGAGCGAGCATTTTGTTCTGATCAATCTTTGACAGTGCAGCGAAATGATCTCTAATAAATACTAATGAGTTGGCTTGCTTAATATTTATTAATAGAGAAATTTAAAAATAGGAGTGATTCAGAAAATCTGAATGTCTGAGACCCCGTCCACACGTATGCGTTTTCGTTTTGAAAAAGCAACTTTTTTGTTTCGTTTTCAAAAAAGAATCGCGTCCACACCGAGCGTTTCGAATCGTTTTTACCCGTCCACACGAATACGCTGAATCGTTTTGAAAACACAAAGAAGCCAGATTTGGGAATGCAAATTGCGCAAAGAAAACTGGGACCGATAATGTGACGTCGTCGTTTTTCGAAAAGTTCCGTTTTCAGGCGTCCGCACGAATACGCTACGGCATCGTTTTCAAAAAAATCCACTCTGGAGAACGTTTTCGAAAAACGCATACGTGTGGATGGGGTCTGAATAACTGGTGTTTAGGAGAATTGAGATCATTATGAATTATGTCTTCTGGTATTGAAATGTATTGTATGCAAGGATAATAGTTATTGAGGGATTAGGTTGTGTGAAACTTAAAGACTTAATAATAATAATAATAATAATTTAATAAGCATTTTACAAAGTTTCAATGCTTTACAAACTAGCAAGGTAAAAATTACTTACAAATGTTAAAAACTATGCTAAAAATAAATTGAAACTGATATACAGTAGGTAAAAATGGGAGCTATGAATAATTTACAAATTAAAATATTTACGAAATAAATGAGTTTTCAGGCGTGACTTGAATAAGTTCAGGGTTTCTGCATTTTTCAATTCGAGAGGGAGACTATTCCATAGGCGTGGAGCAGCGACAGCAAAAGAACGTTCACCGTATGATTGAGTGTAGAACCTGGGAGTTTTACGGTCCATAGAAACTATGGACCGTAAAAGGTTGTTTTCAGAAATCAGATATTTGTTTAGTTTTGCCTTGAAACTGTCCCTTTAACGTCAGTAACCTTTTAATGCCTGCATTCTGTAAGGCTGAACAAGACTGGCATTGTGCTACATAATACTGACAATATTCATACAAATAAACCTTACAATGTCATTTATTGTAACGAGTTTGAATGGTACATGTTGTACACCTTGTAGTTAACACTATGCGTTAAGCGACCATTATGTTACTTTTTAAGAATAGAGAGTTTTAGATCCACGTTTGTTTCCACCGCAAACCTCTAGGGGTCAGGTGACCAGACCCCAGAGGTCACGTTTGTCGTTTGCCGTCCACGTTTAAACCTCGGGGAAGGGAGTTTCAGGTATGTCAATTCCCTCAACGCTTTGCGGCTTTCTTCTCGAATATTCTCAAGTGTGTTTGGTAAATTTATATGAAATAAGGTCTTTTCATTTTAGTCGATGTGTTTGGGACGCTAGAGAATCAAACTTTCAGCCACATTTTTGTTTGAAATGAAGGACTTCCAAGCTGTCTGTAATTCAAGATGGCGGCATTTTTTTACCTGAAAGCCGACGTCAATCTAAATCGCTGAAAAACCTGAAACTTCTAACGTTTAATCGCAAAACCCTACCCACGGTTTTAGGTCTGCGGTTAACACACCAAACGTGGATCTAAAACTCTCTAATACCATGGACCCGCAACGAGTTACCTTTAACAATCATTCCTAGCACTGTAACTGCATATTAAGTGAAATTACGAATAACTATACGATTAAAATATGTTCACAGGCATCACCAATAACAGTCGCTTCTTTTATGCAATGATTTAACAATTAAGCAAAACAACCTGTATTCTGATTTCATTAATCCACAGTAATTATCTTATCCAACTATATAGCTCGTCTTAGTGTATCCGAGGACAAACACGTTGCTTGACACATCAGCTCCTGGCTCTGCATGATTTGGGCAAAGTTTTTGACCGCTTGGTTGGGCGTCTGCTGGGTAATGCAACTGCATGTAAAGCTTTGAATTCCCGTCTTTAATTGGAAACCTCATGTTGTCTGAGTTGATGATCACGGACTTACCAGTTGCCACGTTCATGAGCTCAGAGTACTTTTGACCATTGATCTCTGTCCAGATCTCATAGTATCCACGAACGAAAGGATTTGTGCCACAGTTGTTAGTGGTGATATAGGCGTAGATAAGCACACCGTTGGCCGCTCCATCGATTCCTTTCAAAGTATACTCAGTTGGTGTTGCGGAGGCAGTCAGTGGCATGTTGCCGATATACTCAGGATTGATGGGAATGTAGGAAAATGGTGCTGAATATAAAAACATTGACGTTAGTCGGAAAAGAAAACTTCGATGCTGCGTATATTATAAATTAGAATAATTTCTGTGTTTGCTCTACATCAGACCATATCTGTTCCTATTATTATTCTGTGTTTTTCTTTGTCTCTGTTTTTTATACCTAAAATATCTTTCAAAACTGTAAATAAAATAGACTTACATAAGTAAAATAAACATTATCTCTTGCCACTTCAAATAAAAGTTGACAAGAAACAAGAGTATAGATCTTATTTTTAAACCGAATATAATTGTGTGCTTATGTGCGTGCTAGTTAATCTAAAAGAAAGACCGGCGACAGGGCCTTGTTGCGGTCTCTAAACTCCAAACATCCGAATGCGAAGAATGCAACCTAACCTTTGAGGAATGACCAAGACCGCTTTGCCCGGTCCTCCTTCTCAATCAGGTCATTTTCCACTGGCCGTGCACCAACTCCTGATTGTAGCACCACGATAGATACAAACACCACACAGCTCAACAAGATATGACACTTCATTGCGATCAGTTTGGATACCTGCAGAAAACAAGAAATGAAATGTTGTGGTATAAAGTTATCTAACTTTCCAATTTTCGTTACTTTGTTTCCTTTTTAAGTTGATATAAAGCAACGTGTAATGGTGTATACAAGTCTCTATGTTTTTGGCTCCTGCTGTTATTTGTTTCCCCTTTAATTTATTTAGAAGAAGTAACTTTTTTTCGCCGGATATTGTAATTAACAGATGAACTTTTCCGTGAAATCGGTTTTTCAAAGCCAACAATAAATAAGTTATATGAAAAGAATCACCTATCTAACAATACTTTTTGAATAAGATACAGTGTGCTATTTCATCCAATGAGATATTTTATATGATCGTGAAATGATTGAATTGTTGATTTTGTTGCACAACGTGAGATAACACGGAAAAGAACAACTTTAAAGTTTAAAATCTGATGTTAATAGTTAATAAACATATTTTAGAAAAGAAGGTAACAAAACTGTTTGTATCGCATGTTGATGCTCACATTAATAGAGGGCATTGAGTAGAAATGCTAAAGAACTGAACCTTTTCATGGCATAATGATTCCTATGTACACTTAATGGGAACTTCATTACAACGTCTAACAAATAAAACTTGTATAATCCATTTCTCACCTTACTTGGCTTCACAAATTCGGTAATGTTTCCACCTTCTTTGATTATGATCTTCTCTCAACTATCTGCTGGAAAACAGCGATGTAGAAAACACCACACATAGACACGGAATATATAGCCAAGATGCACAAAGGTTTTTGTTTGTTGTTGGTCGTGCATCCAATCAAGAGGCATGATAATTTTAGCACAAAACGGCACTTCACACCAAGTACCGAAAGTCATAGAGTATACAAAACGTGTTGATCTCCTCAACCCATCAGTGATTTTCAAGTTAATGCTAAAATCAGAGGACCTACATCAGGAAACAGATGCACCGCGCCCTATAAGCAAAACACGTGTTCAAACAATTAATGGCGTTTGATCATTTTGTGCTTGATTATTTTCATAGATCGATCAGCGACTGTTGACAATCACCGCCAACGTAACACTTACGTGGCAAATGAATACAAGACTACATGCAACAGGAAACATCGCCACTTTTTGCTAGCCACAAATGTCGAGACTGATATTACGTCACATTAGGTCAGATACCTGGACTACCTCATACGCCAGATGGTTCTTCTTTACTGACATGAACCAATGAACGAGACGCGTAATTTTTCTTTGCACCAGAAATAGAATCAACAGATCACCCTATACCAGATAGTCGCCAAACAATTCATGTACGTGCTTACAGATTATTACAGACAATAATGAAAAACTGACCCTGTACAACGCGCTTATCATTGCATTGTGCTTAAATGTATTATATAAAAATAAGTTAGGTTACAAAACTCGAAAGCTTAAAAAGAACGCACCAGTATGACCTAAAGCTTTCCAAAACTCAATGACAAGTTGGTGATCATTTCTTGGTCCCAAGCTTTTGTTAAAGCGAATGATCAGCCAAGGTGTCGCCAATCTGACTAGAGAAACCAACTGAAATAACTTAGTTCTCTTGTTTTTATTGAGTTTTTAAGAATTACTTTATATGTTCTGACAGAAGCGCTTCTGGTTCTGAGGTACATTTAGATTTATTATTTACTATTTACTGTTCAGAGTGACGCGATGAACTACTTGCGAATCAGCTTTGTCACAAAATCAACATTAACATTAACATCGCCATATGTTATATAATGGTCGTGACTTTAGCAGTCAACAGGAAAAGGCAATGAACTACAAAACCAATATTTAGGTTAGTTAACTAACGTTTACCGTGTGATATTGACTAGTTTTAGAAATGATTATTACACAGAAAGAATCATGACGTTACTAAATAGAATTAGTAAATCTAAATCTCCTTAGATTGGGAAAGAGGGAAGAGGCTGGATTTTTGGGTTATGGTGGATTATTTTGATTTATAATTTTATTGAAGGGATTGGAGGGGATTATTTTTAAAAGGCAGTTTAATTTGCTGGGTTTTTTACCTGTTTTTGACTGGCCGCACTGTACTTTTTAAATTTATTATATTTCATTTATATACATACATGTACAATGAACGCTCAATAAAGACAAAGATAAAGATAAAGATGAAGATAAAGGTATGGGTGTACGGGTAACGCTTTGACATGACGTTATCGGTCTACCCGTTCTCCGGGGTAAACAGCAATCTACCCGTTCGACCTACCCGGTAGTGACTGATGACGTCTTGGCAAATTGGAAAAACTGGTGCTAGCCGTTACCCGTACACCGAGAGATCTCGATATATTACAAAATAAAAACATAAAATAACTGACAAACGGTTAGTGTAGCAAGTTCTGTTTATTTTCAATGTTATATTCACTTGCAGTTGATGTAAATTGAAAGTTGATTATAGATGGATCTGAAGGCCCACAGGGGGTTAGATGGCAAAGCTTAAAAATGCGCTATCGAGCAGATCTAAGACAAAAATATAAGTTTTATATATACATCATTTTAATTCGAAATATGAGCCTACTTTATAAACTAAATTATAATACTGCTCTTAGAAAGGTACTGGATGTCATCTTAATGAGATTGTTTTAGGACAGTCAATTGTCATAACTCTAACTAGGATGTGATAAGCAGAAAGCTGGTGTCGCTGCATGGTTAGTTCAAATTGTCTGTTTGGGAATTTTCAACGGTGTTCAGATATTTTGCAAATTTATGTTTTCATTTGTTAATTGAACAGAGTTGTATAGTTTGCCTCCAAGTGTTCACAGATTTTTTCTTCATTCCATTTATGGATTTGGAGAGATTTGTAGTTTTGTAATACCTAATTATATGACAAATTATAGGTAAAATTGAAAACAGAGCTAGAACGTCTACATCATGGACAAGAATGTGGCAGGTTTTTAATGTCATTATTTCCTAAGTATATCGTAAATTGATCCAGATTTCTCAGTCAAGATAGATCTCGTCTATTTTCTCTTGAACTTCCTTCCTGTACAAGATTCACTGATAATGTTATTTAATAACAAGAAAGGTTGCGAGCTAGACACGAGAAGTATACGAACAAGATAACAACAAGTTCTACGGATACCCAGCCGCAGTTCAGTTGAGACGTTTCTTTCTGTTGTTTCCGGTGTATATTGATAGAGTTCAAGGGGATGGTGGTGTTGCAATATGGGTGAATCATCGATTTGAAACCGAAAAGAATTTTAAAACTTCCCAGCTCTTGTTTCCAATCTCATTAGGAGTAGACAACATTCGTGTTACTGACTATGTTGTCTAAGTATGCGACATTTTTAGTATTATGAAATTTTAACTTTCCAGTAATAAATTGACAATAAGAAGGAAAAATGTTCCTTAAAATGCTCTCTTCCAGTTGTTTTCGTAGAGTCCAAAGATTAGGAATATTGTAGACCGGCTTAAGATCAGTATCATGTGTGATTATGACATGTCTCTGCGGTAAATACTTTCCTTTTTTGTACATTTTGTTCCATTTACATCTGATTAACCCCTTTGATTACTGTAGGAAGTAAAGGTACTTTACTATTTTACTTAGTTCCAATTTCTGTTATTTAAATGACAAGTATTTCACTGAAAATAGAGTTGTTTCGTATTTTTTTATATATATTCGCACGCTAATAATATTTAGCGCTTTCTAGCTGAATATATTGTTTTTGTAAGAACAACGTTATAAGAACAATGAGGCTCAGGTCGGCCAACATTTATGAACAGTTTAAGAACAATCCGACACTGGGAAGACTCGGAGACGAACTGATATAAATATTTCGCGCGCTGAATTTGTTTTCTAAATATGTTCATTTCAGTCAATCTACAGCAAATCGTATTAGTTATAGAAACAAGAATAATTTTTGAAATGCCCAAATTATTAAGAACAGCAAGCATAGTCATATCAAAAATATAAAGCTAAGAATGAATTTACATTGCTATTAGGATAGGTTGTGCAGAATGTTCTCAATTTATTGTATATTTGGTTAGTTGTGTTATTTTCTGTAATGAGATATACCAGTATGCATTCATATATATCTGGTAAGAAGGATGCAAATAGAGCTGAAAATGTATTCTAACGAACTCAGAACAGAAGCAACAAAAACGTTAGCACCGCCAAGTGAAGCCTGTTCTAGTCATTATATACGTGCAACACATACTGGGTATATAATATTATTTTAGATAAAAATAGGTTTGTATCTGATCTATTAAAAATTATTTTGTATATATATTAAAATTATTTAACAACTTTAACATATATTAAAACTTTTCTAAATTTTCAGTCGCTCGCTGCGGCCTTCATCAGAGAATAGGTTAAGATGGACAATTAAGATGGACAAGTTGCCTTTATGATACAAAGAAGAGCACAAATGAGGATTCATGTAAATAATTTGGAGCTTGGAAGTTCAAACCTCATGCAGACATTTTGCACGAGTTTGTTAACAATAGATTTGTAACCGGAAACGCGTTTACCAACACAACGCCGAGAGATGGAAGCGTCACGTCGGTAACAGCAAGTGTCACGCCCCTTCAGAACTTGATAATGCTATTCAATCTTTATATAATAGACAGTACCTCTATCATTAGATAGATAAACATAAAAATGAAGTACCATGGCCATTGACATAGGCATTGCATTCTTCGAATACCTGGATATTCTAAGTTGAGAGGCAAACCCATCCAATTATCACTTGAAGTAAGATTATTTTTACAAACAACAGAGAAATTATTTAATGAAACATTTCAGCTAAAATTAATTGTCCAAAAGTATATGAGTTATAGAACGGATAATCGTATCGATGTCGAATTACTGCACCGACTCAAACAATATGAACACACGAGCAACTGCAGCAACTGAAAGAGCAATAAATATCAAAGGATATTTTAACCCTTAAACGGATAAGGGGAGGGGGGGGGGAGTCAAAATGACTTCCCCTATGCATTCTTCTGATTTCAAATGTTATCGTTAAAGTTACTGCCATGAGCTTTTCAATACTTCTCGTATGCTAACCAAATCCTTGTTATGGATCGTTTTCATTTCTTATAAATACTAATGATAGTATTACCGTGTGGTAAAGATAGCGTACAATTTATATTTTTCCTCAGTAGCTAGTAAACTAGTTCATTCAGTTGAACTGAACTGAATGGCATTTACAGCGGCACGATGGTCAACAAGTTACTAGAAAGGTACGTTGAAGCTATATTGAAATTTTTTGGAATTTCTTAAGATGGATATTTTTTATATGTATCTATAATTTACTTAGAATCAGGGTCATTCTAAAAGAAAGAACTAATGAACTGTCGCACGATAAATTTGCATACACCAAGTAACAAACGTGTCAAAAGTATGTGTGGAAGAACTAGTCAGCACTAGAAGAAAGCCGGTTTAGGTTCACAAATGGCATCAACTGAATAACCTTTGGATCTAGATCGTTCTGTCGTCAATAAAAATGTCGTTTTGCTTGTAACATACGTTCTGTCTGCATGATATTGATAGAGTCTTTCCTGAGGCTAGGAAACTTAGTGTTTATATATTAATGATGCTGTTTTGTCCTATTATCTCAGGTTACCGTATTTTTTAAGCGTTCTATGTTTTCATGTTCAGTAGTTGTAAGTACTGTTATCACTAAAAAAAGGAGGAAATTAATTTGCAGTTGTACATGCATATACATGAAGCGAGCCAGCTCATAACTCATCATGCATTGCGTACATAGAGTACACATGGCAAGCTCACGTAACATTAATAGGAGTGTTGAATGGTTCTTCAACATTTTTGAGTGCTCGCAAAATTTGTTCCTTGCTCGAATTGCCTGCAACATTTTGGAGGGTGCACGCTTGCTCGAATTCGCTAATTTTTGTAATTCAGTGCTCGCTTGCTCGTCCTCGCAAAAAACAATGCTCTGCTCGCACGCTCGCAAATACTCGAGAAGACCATTCAACACCCCTATTAATATACAGGGTACCACGGATAGACTTGTTTCTTCTATTAAGCTTTGTGTGATACCATATCTCTGTACATTATTTACATATCAGTTGCATTTTCATTTTATAATGCAGGTAATCGAGCAGAAGATAGAATAAAAAGTTTGTCTGAATATTTTCGAGGGAATAAAAATGCTAATTTTACCAAATCATCTCGAAACGCAATCTCATAAACTGTTTTGGATAGTTTATTGATGGATATATCTAAACAATTTCGAATCAATCATTAAAGAATGTAGGAATAAGGAAAGTTCGCAACAAAATTTATTAACTCAATGAAAACACACACACACATTTATAAATATAAATATATATATATATATATAATGATCGGAGAAACGGCTAAAGTAGCAAATACCGTGTATATTTTAAAATTACTCATTCACATACAACTGGTCTATATTGACATTTGATATACTTTAGATGGATCCATTATTAAATAAACAACAGCATAGACCTATACAATATTGTTATTTCATGTAACTCGACCTTTCAGTCAGTGTTATCTCCATTAAGATTGTTTTCATAATCAATGAGTTGTCAGAGAAACCCTTTTTTTCCTACTGAACAGGTGATAAAGCAGATATTATTGACTGCGAACTTGGGTAGTCAAATTAAGTTAAGTTTAAGACCATCTTGAACAGCTTCTAGATAGTTGTCAAATCCAAGATTTTATTTGTTAACTAAACGGATTTCCAGTTGAGACGTTCCTTCTCAGAAATGATCTCTTTATGAATAATTAACAAATTATAGGTTAAATTTAAAATCTCTGACCATCACAGCAACCAATTTCGAAGTTTTATAAAATTGTGTAAGCCTTTGTACTTATCATTATTTTCTATTATCAATAGTGGGATTTCACACTAATACCTCAATTAAGGGTTGTTCGGCTGATTTCAAACATTTTGTAACTAACAAATTAGATATCAACAAAGTGAAACCAAATTTGGCCTCTATAAATTTGCATCGAATCTCTATTGCCATCGATCTATCTCTAACGTGCTTCCTTCCTGTGTTAGATGCTGCACCGTAAATTATGTTATCATAGTAAGGATGACACACTTGGATTGCTGACCATGCGATGGACAAGAAAAGTAATAACAAATTTTATGGAAACCCAGCTCAGTTTTGAGTTTCTTCTTTGTGCTGTTTTCAGCCGGTATTGAAAATAGAACTCAAGGAGACATGGTTGTTGTATTCAGAATAGATAAGTAGTCTTGTATCCGGAAGCAGTTTGCGAGCCACTGAACTAGGCCGAAACAACATCCAATCCACTGGCTGCCAGGTGTTGAACCTTGTTGAGACATACCACTTGTTGTATTCAGAATAGAGGTTTTGTAACCGGAAGCAGTTTGTAAGCCAACTACTGAACTAATACGAAACAACACGCAATCTACTGGCTGATTATGAGACTTATATTTTGTTTATTGAAAATTTAACTTTCCGTCAATAACAGGTTTCCTATCAGAACTGAAAGATTCAGCAAGTTTGGTAATAATGCTCTGCTGTTTTGCCAGTGCCGGAATAGTATCAATAGATTATTATTAAAAATAAACGTCTACTAAGAAGTACTAGTTAGATCCCTACAGAATTAAACCACAGTTTGTTATATTTCCTATATAACAATAACTTTCCTTCCGGTGCTAGGTGGTGTGTACGCTCGAACCGTAAACAATATTATCGTAGAAAGGATGATACACAAGATAGCACGCTACCCACATGAACAAAGGTCAAATTATAAATTATAATGAAACCCAGCCACTTTCAGACGGATTCTTCTGCTGTTCCAGCCTGAATTGAAAATCGAACTCAAAGAGACTATGATAGATAGGAATAAAATATTTGGAACCAGAGGAATAAAGATAATTCATTGTACCAGCTCTGTTACGCCAACTGAGAATTATAGACTCTTTGCCGAATGATTGTTAGACTTTTGCCACTTACGGATCAGCAGCAATATATCACTAACGAAAAATATATTTTATAACATCATGAATTTTGTTAAGTCTTCAGCATATGAAATTTTGTGCTTACCAAATTAGGTTGTAACCAACTTATGTTGACACCGATCTTGTCTAAAATTGATATTAGCTCTTTCATAAAATTGTATTTCAACATTCATCCCACAACCTAGAGCAATTGACATTTTAAGATAAGAATATCTTTACTTCCATTTCTTAGACAGATAGTTGTGAGACTGCGTGACACAATGATCGACAATGAGTTATGAGAACTTTCAGTTAATTTAAATTTTGATGTAAATTTATATATATCTACCTTTTGTTTCATTGCCAATTTACATTATAAACTAAACATTCACTCTTGCTCTGGTGGCTTTTTAGTTTATTAGGAATACCAGAACGTCTATGCCCTTTCTTGTTTTCAATGATGTAATTTCGTTACTTCGTTTCACCACTGGTTGAAGAAAGTTGTGTAACAAATACAACACGATACAATATAGATATGTATGAAAGCGCTATTTGTAACCGAGTCAAGATAATAATG
>JANVCJ010046658.1:1435-22185 GCA_026413505.1 Epizoanthus ramosus | reverse complement strand
ATGTTTGCAGTAGAGTGATCGTCCGGGTTTGTGTAGTCCTGAGAAGAACTGTTGTTGGTGACTGACGTTTCGACAACTTGTGCGGAAGTCTGAAGATGACTTCTGCACAGGTTGTCAAAATGTCAGTCACCAACAACAGCCCTTCTCAGGGCTACATAAACCCGGAAGATCGCTCTACTGCAAACTATTGATATACATGTATTATCCACCAAGGAGTTGCTCCATATTACAAAAACAGTTATATAATAAATCTGTGCTTTATGTTCTATTTGAACTCCAATTAATAGAAACAGCACTACGTCTTTCACAAATCCATTTCCCGTAATTGGAGCTGCTAATGAATCATTCACACTCACTCATCACAGTTCTACATCATGCTGTTTTGATAGGTTCTTGGTTGGCTGGAGGAAAAGCTTCCCCAGGAAGGTAAACTTCCTCAGGCGGAGATGGTTCAAATAATAGCCCCCTTGTACGCTTGTCTGGAGGATCGCAGTGGTGATGTTCGGAAGAAGGCACAGAGTGTGGTACCTCTCATGATGCAACACGTTGGCTGGAATGCAATGTCCAAACAGGTCAACAAACTAAAGGTAATACATTCATAGGAGGTCTTCAGTTCTTGTTATTAATGATACTTTAAAGGGGCTATGTCACGTCTATTGAAGCCATTTTTGCGATGTACAAAATTGTTCTCAAATCATGCAGGAAATTTAAAAATAATAGGTTACCTTGATAGGAAAACACAAGAGAGATGCATCAAGGAACATGGATGGTTAGAATTAAATTAAAACAGATTATACAAACTTTAATTTCAGTCCGTGCTAGACATTAAATAAGTTAGATCCATTTGCTGTCAAAATTGTGTTTCTTGTATTTGCACACCTTCGGTTTTACAATATATAGCCAGTTTATCATTTCTTGTTATCCTGTTGAGCTTACGACTTGTGTTTCACGAAGGCTTTGTTCCTGACAAGACTAGAGAGCATGCGCATTACCGTGACATAGCCACTTTAATAACTGTTACTTTCATGATGTCATTTGTATGATGTGAACGGAATAGAGAGGTTGTCATAGATGAAGAAAATCAGTTGTGTGGTATTTTAATCTGGTGTTTTTTCTAGAACTTGTTCTAGAAAACTTGTTAAAAACGTATATGCCTACTAGTTTGAACTGAAGAGCAACCTCATAAAGATAAATTGCTTTCTTGTGATTGAGTAGGAAGTCAGGACCATAACATAGTCTTAAACATAACATAGACTATAACATAGTCTTAAACATAACATAGACTATAACATAGTCTTAAACAGTCGAGCTAATGTATTTGAACCGTTGTTCAACAGCCAGCATCTAAGAACACTGTTCAAGCCATCTTGGAGAAACACAGAGGAACAGTACCAGAGAAGGCATCTAAAGCTGCTCCGGCCAAAGCTGCTGCAGGGATGCCTAAAGCTGCTTCTGAACAGCCAGCTAGCACTGCCACAGCAGGCGGCTCAGGTGCGGCCACCAAGAAACAGAAGGTGACTACTAGCAAACAAGCGAAGGTGGGTATCCTGAATGTTCCTAGTGGACAAGCTTATATTTGGGAACACGTCATAGACAAATAGGCCAATGACTGTAATGGTAGACTACATGTAACACCTGATAATATGGTATGTTTGTGACCTTGAGGATGGGAGACATTGGTGATGTTTCAAGTGCAAGCCCTAACTAGTGCCAGCCTCATCATTTGCTCTGATGAAGGGCTAGAATAAAAAGCATTTAATAATGTTTGAATTGTACTATAGCTGTTTATGAGCATACAGATACAATACCCCAATTTTAACATCATTAGATAGAAACAAATAAAGTCAGTTGTGGAGCATGCTCGATATTGATAATTTTGGTTAAAGCTACTGAATGTTGATGTGTTATGGTTTTTGCCATGTGGGTGGAAGGTTTGAGCTGACATTTCAAGTACTAAACATTATAATGTTGTGTATTCCTCACAGCCCACCAAGAAAGGATCACAGACAGCTGCGGAAGATGAAGGCCCTCCCTTCCTGAAGAACAATGAGAAGGACAGGAGAATAAAGGATGAAAATAACTTGAAGGCAAGCATGTTCTACAGTTAGCAATTATTCTCTGAAATTGAGGTGAATAGTGGTAGAATATTTACCGAGATGCGAAGCCACAATTGAAGAGTAATTGTCTTAGTATATACCAACGAGGTGAACTCCAACAATTGTGCACAAGAATATCTATTTTGTCAATCGGCTTTCTTGTTCAATTGAAACATAACTGAAAACCTGGTTCAGTGGTGTACTTTACATTCAAATGACATGCGCGGGAACTCAAAGATCTTTCAGTTCATACAGAGAGATGTCATTTGTGAAGTTAAACATCTTTAAGGTTTAGTACTACTGCAATGTGAGACAATGGTTGATTAACCAAGAAGATTTTAATAACACTTGGGCTGTTTCTTTCTTTCTGAAGTTTCGTCAGCAATGATACACTAAACCTCCTAAAGTTGTGTTCAGTATTGCCATGCAAACACTTTAATTAGATTCTGCTCTGGCGAAACAAGAGATTTTGAATATTTTAGTTTCTATAACAAGTAAATGTTGAGTATTTTTTGCAATCTGTTCACAGTATGTGCACATTCTAGTCATATTGGTAGTTAGTATTTCATTTCATTTCATTTCTTTATTTTTGCCACAAATTTTATACAGAAAAGGAAATACAAAAGTAATGAGTGGCGAGGAAACCCAAAAAGAAACCATGAAGCTCATAAAGCTTTAGGCTCCTCATCAGTTTTGTTAGAAGGCAGAATAACAGAGGTAGTGGCACGGAGTAAGAAATGGAAAAAGCTAGACTAAATTAACACTAAAACTAACACTAAACTAAACTAAATTTACGAATTACGTGACAAATAATAATAATAGCATGCTTGTAAGTCTGTCTGAAACAAGGAAGAAATGCAAAAGTTAACTAAATTAACATTAAAAGTAATATTTGCACCAATGGCAGTGGTCAACATTCATAAAGACGTCAAGGAGTTTGTGTTTAGGGAGTAATCTCTATTTTCTCTATTTTTCTAAATACCCTTAAAACGGAGCATTGACAGAGTGGGGGGGGGGGATAAAGTGCGCACCGTCGGCTTCCACTGATACCAGCTTTCACAGCCGACAGAACTACCGATTTTAAATAAAGTTACTTTACCTTTTTTATTCAGAAAAAGGCAAAGATGTACAACTTGGTTTGAGTTACGTATAATATTCACCGACGTCTGGTTGTGAGGGTAACATACCTGTCTTATTTTCCATTAACCAGGTGATGAAGTGGAATTTTGCCACTCCACGTGGAGAATACATTGAACAGCTGAAGGAGCAGATGAGAACATGTGTCAGCTCATCACTGCTAGCCAACCTGTTCCATGCAGACTTCAAGTTCCATTTAAAGGCCATTACCACATTAACTGAGGTGAGTTGAGGGTTGCCCTGTGACAACAACAACAGCAAGATATATTTATTTCACCTCATAAATGACTTATTGTCCAGACAGATATATAATTAAAGTTGAAATGAGGTGAGTTGAAGGTTTCCTGGAATAACCCAGGAAACCGGCGTTATTATGTTTATAAACGTTTGTCAGTTTATTACTACTATGCCCATTTATTCCACCCAGACTTCAAGTTTCATATGAAGGTTATTACCATTTTAACATGGGGAGCATAAACAGAGGCCTTGAGAATTTGCTATCATGTGAAAACCGAATCCAATAATTGTTTTATTATACATCGGCAATGCAGGAGCATTAATAAAGATAAAATGACATTTGAAAACAATTTTAATGACAGCCGTGAACTATTATCTGCAGAAATAACGTCATTTCTGCATGCATAAAACTATTGTCTGTAGATATGACGTAATGATTTTCACGCCACCTGGAATTAACAGTGCGTTTGTAGCCAATCAGAATCAAGAAAGTATGAAAATGTATAATAATATTATTTATTATTACCGGTATTATCGTCATAATTATTGTTATTATATATAATATTGTATTTTTTTCTGCATGCATGTATACAGTGTGTATCTGGTGATGAACCTCCGTTCCAGTCGGAAGCCACACAGTCATTGGATTTGTTGCTCAAATGGGTGACACTGCGGTTCTTTGATACCAATACGACTGTTCTTATCAAGACTCTCGAGTTCCTGTTGGCTCTCTTCACCATGTTGTCTCAATCAGATTACCAGATGCTTGATCTCGAGGCTTCCAGCTTTGTTCCTTACCTTGTCAATAAGGTCAGTATAGCGTTGTTCTACTGTACAACTCCAAGACAAGAAACGTCGGGGACTGTGATAGGAAGGCTGCAATGTTGATATCATTAGCTATCACGAAACATTATTATATGTCATTAGAACACCATTTTCAAATACATACCTTGCCAAGATTTTATGTGAGAATGCAAGATATTTTTAAAAATACTCGAACAAATCTGTATTTGGAAGTCTGTGGAAGATATGAAGAGATGTAAATATTGTTATGTGTTTCAACCTCATTATATATATAGTTCAGTGCCATTCATTCATTCAATATTTCATTCATTGATCCATTCATTAAAATCATCGATCCATACATTAATTCATTCATCCATCCATCCATTTGTTGACGATAAAACTCGCACAGATAAAGTAGAATTGGTATAAAAAAAATCATCCAAGCTCATCCACTTTCTACCTCAGTTGTTCCATTTTTTAGTTATGTAATTAGGCCGTTCATGTAAGTCTTCTACACAGGGAAAAAACTATGGCCCGATCTTGTAACTTTCACAGACTTCTGCTACACGTGAGACTTCTTAGAATTTTCTTGAAATGCCAAATGGACGTGTACTATCCTGTCATGTGATTGGCCGGCTGAGTTTGAGATATTTTAACGTACATGATGACATCATATGAGTTCCCTCCACTTACCAGGTTGGTGACCCCAAGGACGTGATTAGGAAGATGATCCGTAATCTGTTTAAACTGCTTACCAAAGTGTACCCTGCAAGCAAGATGTTTAACTATGTGATGGAGGGGATCAGCTCCAAGAATTCCAAGACTAGAACAGGTATTTGAATCTGATTGATGTTATTTGGAATCTTTTGTCACATACCGCTGCAGGTTAGTCAAAACTTTCTCAATAGACACGCCAGTCTTTATAGTGGACACTTTGTTAATGCAGAAACCTCTTAATACGACACTGCAGTCTTTAATGGACACCTATCTAGAGCAGATACCTTAGTCTATACTGGACACCTCTAAAGCCGTCGCCAGAGTCATAATGTACATATCTCTATGTAAAATAATTTGTCTGGCTTCTCTACATGTAAAAGTGGTTCTATTTTATCATGACCTCTCCAACAAAGATATTTACCTATCAGTCACAGTGGAACACTGCATATTCGCCCATGGGTTAAATAGTTAGGACATCTCACTTGGGTTTTGAAGGTGCAATCGAGACTTGTCACTTGACACTGCCATTCGAGTGTTCACATTTTGTGTAGTTTGTCTGTGTATTGAAAGTTTTGATATCTTAGTCATGTTAAAAAGGTACTATCAGGACGAAAAGGGTTAATAGTACTCATCAAGAGCTTTCATTTGAATGGTCACACTTTGTGTTTGTCCCATGTGTTGAGAAGTTATGACATCTCACTTAGTTTTGACAGGCACACTCAGGACTCAAAGGGTTAATAGTACTCATCAAGAGCTTTCATTTGAATGGTGACACTTTCTGTCTTACTCGTGGGATGAGCCTTTGTGACATGTCACTCAGGTTTGAAGGGCACTTTCATCACTCAAATGGTGAAAGGCTTTCATTTGATTGAAACACTTTGACCACCCACATGTTGAGACATGACATGTTATTCTTTCAAAGGCGTTCTCAGGCTTCATTATAACGTTTACTTTTTCTCACTTTCAGAATGTCTGGAGGAGCTTGGATGCCTCATTCAGGTGTATGGTATGAACGTGTGTCAGCCCACCCCACCCAAAGCTCTTGCGGCTATTGCCTCCCAGATTGGTGACCGGGACAACAGTGTGAGGAACGCTGCACTGAATGCCATTGTAGAAGCGTATGTACTGGTTGGTGACACCGTGTACAAGTACTGTGGGAGGGTGAGTGGGTGCGATTTACCTCATTGTGTCCCCAGCCAATTATTTGAAGGCTGATAGGCACCAAAGAACCCAATATTATTTACAGAGATTTTAGGGAAGGACATTTTTTCATGGTATAATTGGGTTTTTAGAACGTCCTATGAACCTCATCAAGACCTTTAAGACACTGGCTGTTGACCAGTTTTGGTCTTGGAATGAAAACGTAACTTGTAGGCAGTGCTGCAATGTCTGACCATGCATTTTTGTTTCTAATGTTTGTTTTAGTTTCATAAATTTCAACGAAGAGTGATAAAATTGTAAATATTATTTTATTCTGTGTTCATTATCGTTTTGTCATGGAATAATTCAATTAACAAACTCTCGCTGAAAGTCATTGAAAAGCCCATAATGTGGTGGTTCGAATCCTGTCTGTGCTCCCTTAGCTTTGCAGAGTAGCTCAGTCGTGCTGTCTTTCTTTGTAGCTGTCAGACAAGGATCTTGGATATCTTGAAGAGCGTATCAAGCGTTCTAATAAAACCCGCCCAAATACAGCACCTTCTGAGGGGCGTGCTAAAGTAGTTGTACCAGCCAGTGCTGCTAATGATGTCCCGGTTGTTACTGCTGGCAAGAAACAGGCTGGAAATTCGCAACAAAACCGGTAGGAGAGAGAAATAAATGATATTTCTTTGTTGATGTACCAGTAGTTTCTTTCTGCTGTCGCCTAGAGCTTTGTCCATGTTTCTTGTACTTATCACATATGAGGTGAGATATGATAACCCTAATGATTAATTAGTCTTAAGCTTAGACGTTATTGAATTATAAGCCCCTGATTACACTTATAATATTTACCATTTTTATATTTCGCACCATCCCGCAAGTTTGCTCTCTTCACTCCCCCCAGAAACTGCAACTGTAAAGACTCTTTCCATTGCTAACTACTGCTTCCTCCACAAAGTCTCAGTAGCAGGCATGTAATATGCTGAACAGGCATGCAAGAACAAGGTGTAAGTCATAAGGATACTCTTGTTAGACATCAATTACCACTACACATATGCATAGTTTTCGTTTTGTCATATTTAATTTCACTCTTGTGCACTGGTTGTAGTAGACATATTGTAGCTCTTTATTTAAAAGGACGAAATAATCGTTTGAGTACTTACAGTTGTTCTAGTGCTGGTTTCTCAAATTACAAAACTTTTCAAACCAAATTCCCGCGTTCATTCTTTCTTATTCCAAATAAAGTATTGCTGTATTTCCTTATTTAGCATCAGCTGAAAATTTGGCTACTGACATTTATTGATATGATTCGTTTATACTAACTTATACTAATACATTCCTGAAACGTTTCTTTCCAGTCACAAGCCCTCCCCTGCCTCTTTCCTCATATATATAGCTGCTCAAGTTTATTTCATTTTCAAATCAGTAATATAACTCTAGTAATATAAGTAATATAAGCTCTAACACTTGTCATGAATTTGTATAACTGGTCTTCCAAGTTAGAGTTAGTAGCATACAGCAGATGAAGATAAAATGAAACCTAATGCTTGCTTCTCAGGCCTTCAACTGCGCCCAACAGAAGACAGGAGAATGTACGGCGTGAGTTTGAGCTGGACTACGATCAGTTTGAAGGCACCAGTGGAGACCATAGTATCTCCATGCCGACTCTTGTATCCAATGAACATGTAGACGACCTGATCAGTCAGCCACCTTTGCAGCTGCCACAAACCAAGTACGTTGTCATTGTATTCCTATGTTTGAACAAGAACTAGGGAACATTAGATATTGCGTCTGGTCTTAGGATCTGAGATACTTTGATTTTAGCATTATACATGGAGGCTAAAATTGGATAATATAAAACTTGATTACGAAGTTACATTCAATATGCAAGTTCCGTGTTTCCTGACAATTTGACGGCCTACTAAAATTTGGGGAAAAGTGATCTGCGTGCAACTGTACCAATAATACACGTGAAAACATTTTCTGCAGGGGTCCATCATCTCCTTACCTAGGAGTGTTCAGTCGTACCAACGCCTCGGCAGCGCTGGATTATGTCATCTCTCAGATCGCAAGTAGTGATATCAATGCCAGTACCCAGGCTCTTGTTCAGCTGGAAATGGTCCTCAAACACAAGACTCAGGGAGAAATCATGAAACACATTGATCAGGTACATATTTCTAAGATCAGTTATTGAATAGTCCAGTTTCATATTCGCAATTGCCGCTGATTACACTGCCAACAAACTCATTTGTACTGTGTTAGCCTCGACTACGTGTTAAATTGCCAGAAGTACCAGCGAGGAGTAGAAGTCGCACCTCCAACAATACACAGAATTGTAAATAGCTCGTATCTCCGTTGGTATTTTTCAATATTTCACACCAAATCGAGGTTACCACGGTAAAATTGAGTCTATAGTCATTGAAATCAGCGGCAATTTCAAATACGAAACTGGCCTATTGAGTTGGAGAGTATTTCATTGATCCAATGGTCATGCATTGTAGGTGATTGTGTCAAAGGCTAACTTGAAATTCCTCTCCTTCCAAACACACGCAATCATGATTTTCTATTTAGTTAGTTTTATTCTTTTATTTTAACACCTTAACTTTTAGTATATACTCAGACAATTGTATTCACTCAGTTCATTACCTGAACAAGATCAAATAGATCGAAAATGTTTTTTAGATTTTACCTTTTATGTATTAAGTATAACTAAATTGTGGTTATTATATTCTCATGGATCGGCTCCTGTTCCAAAATCCACAGTTCGTGATTGCTGCTTCTCTCCAGCTGCGTATGATGTTCACAACGCACATGTCCAGTGACAAGGTTTCTGATGGCGCTGTCACTCGACTCTCCAATACACTTATCAATGCGCTGTTGACGCTCTTTTCCAACCCCACTCCTGCTAAGGGGGTCTCTTGTGATGTGCTCAAAGATCTCATTCAGGTCAGTGGCTTGTTTATATTTATTTATTCAATGTAATACATTATAAGGGGGCTTTCCATTTGTTGGTTCCAGCCGGCCCGATAGTACTAGCTCTGGCCGGCCCGATAGTACTAGCCCTGGCCGGCCCGATAGAACTGGTTCTGGCTGGCCCGATAGAACTGGTTTTGGCCGCCCCGATAGAACTGGTTCTGGCCGGCCTGATAGAACTGGTTCTGGCTGGCCTGATAGAACTGTCTTCTGGCCGGGCCGATAGAACTGGTTCTGGCCGGCCCGATAGAACTGGTTCTGGCCGGCCCGATAGAACTGGTTCTGGCGGAATTCCCGCGCATCGGTCGGCTAAAACGGCAGAACCGAGCGGCTCTGATCCATCAGCAAGGCCAGTCTGACCAGAACCAGTTCCAATGGTTGTCTCATTCCATTGAGAACTGACCAGTCAGGCCGGCCAGACCTTGAAACCACCCTAATCCATGGGATTTCCTTTTGGTCGTCCTCACTACTTGTAACTCTGTCTTATTTTTTTTATTCATAATTTTTGGAATTAAGAAATATTAAAGATAATGCTACAGTGTCCCTAAATTAAAACAAGCCCTAAGTAATATTGTGATCATTATTATGATTATTATGATTATGACTACAGGGCAAACAAACAAGTGATCAAACTACCTAAACCAACAAACAAACTAACTAACTAACTAACTACACAACACTTCGGAGTAAAATGTCTGGGTTTTATGTTTTCAATATATAAATTATATTATGAAATAAATTAGATATAACGGAAAAATATAGGAATTCATTGTTCATGTAAAAGAAATAGAAACATTTCCCGTGTTCCCCAGTTCACTGTATAAGTTTTGTTGTTTGAAGATCTTAAAAATTGTTATTCTCATTGTTAGTGTATGTATTAGAAATGTTGTTCACTCGAGATTCCACGGTTTGTATCCTTCCAATCAGGTGCTGATCACTGCCCTGTTGGATGAGAAGCTGATATTGCTAGAGGACGGACCACAGATTGTACGGACTATCAACTTACTGATGGTGAAAATAATGGAAAAAACAAACCACACAGTTTCGCTGGGGTGAGTTAGCAGGAATGTTGGTGGCCCTAGAATTCCTAGAAATCCCTAAATATTTTCACTTGCCCTAAAATCCCTATTTTGTTTCGTTTCTTATGATGGCTGAGCGCAACTGATGTTATTGAAAGTGCTTGAAATGGATTTTACAGCTGCTCTACCTGGACGAACTACAAGTTTCTTTGTTGTGTGGTTGTCCTATGTAGAATATTGATCATAGGAGGATCCTTCAACTTCTATCAGTCTCTGGTGGGTGACGGTGGTGCCAGTGGCTAAAAGTTTAATGATGTTGAATCCATTTCAAGCATTTTAAAGACAAGATTTGCATGATCACTTTCCAGTCTAAGTCATTAATGCCATTTAGTAGCAGTACTTCATTGAGTAAGTAACTTTCTGTTTGGGTACCAGTGGTAGAAAGGTAAGATGAATTGCTCGTTCTATCCTAAACGAAAAAAGCCCCAAAATAGCCATATTTTCTAACCATTTATCCCTAAAAATTCCTATTTTTCAGAGGAAAAAGCCCTAGTTTTATCCCTAAATATTGTCACAAGGTGGCCAACATGCCTGGAGTCAATCATTTGATTTTGTGGGGGAGGGGGAACGGACCACAGATCATACATATGGACTATCAACTTACTGCATGATGGTGAAGACTGTGGATAATCCAATACGGTTTACTGAGATTATTCTGTGGAGAGAGAGGGAGTAAATGAACCACACGGTTTCGACACTTTAACATTATTTAGCTGGGTTCTTTTTTTTTTTGCCTTAGTCAGTCTGTGGGGGAAATTGTGCGCTTTGGTGTTTTTGTTTAACTATACCAAATTGGGTGAAATAACTGATTATAATGTACAATCTTTATTGAGTAATTGTCGATTGACACCGTATGACTTTACAGTTTAGCCCTCATGAAGGCCGCCATCTTTCTTTTATTCAACATCATCAAATTGTTTGAATTTGTTTGAAATATATCCATTTATTGTGGACAGTGTTACTTGATAGGTGCGTTTTACTCTTAGCTATATTACATACCAATTGTCCGCAGATAATGCTAGAAGTTGGACATTTTCTGTGTTAGCTACATGCGATTTGCAAACAAGTTGCAAAGCTGACACTGTAAGAATATTCTTATTTTCAATAACAGTAAAGAGGCAGTCAATAAATATGGGTCGTGATTTTCCCCTGACTAAATCCCTAATATGGATATCTTATGTATGTGTGTGTGTTTTATAGAGCACTAATTAAGCTCCTTCAAGAAAGTGTTGGAAGCGGCATGTGTTCACCAAAATTTGTTGAATTGGTCATGAAGGTAGGTGCAGCCATTATTCATACCTCGTACAATACACCCCTCCCTCACTCCCTTAATAAACGGGCATGAGGTCTACATATCCGTTGATTTACGTACACCGTGGCTTTATTAGAATGACCAGTAGCATTTACAGGTATTACTAAAGCAACTTTCTTGTTGTAATAATAACAGCATATAAAAATAGTTACCACGAGAGAAAAATTACAATTCAAAATGTAATTGCTGAATTCGTTAATAATATTTACCTTTATTGAATCATTTCTTAATTTATAACATTGTGAAATATATTTGGCAAACTTGCGTAATACATTTTCATCTTCAGATTGCATTAGGTATTTTACTTTTTGAGATCTCCCAGTGTTCATGGAAGAAAACTCGCATGCTACCCGACATAATATCAGACATAAACACGAGCCATTCTTGAGTGTCTTAAACATTTTCCCAATTTTTGTGGAATAAAATCTGCATGCTACCCGACATAATATCAGAGATAAATACGAGCCATTCTTGAGTGTCTTTTAAACGTTTTCCTCAGTGTTTATGGAAGAAAATCCGCATGCTACCCGACATAATATCAGAGATAAACACCAGCCATTCCTAAGTGTCTTTTAAACATTTTCCTCAGTGTTTATGGAAGAAAATCCGCATGCTACCCGACATAATATCGGAGGTAAACGCGAGTCAGGTGTTGCTGGATATTCACACGTTTCTCAAGGTGCATCCGTACCAGGTGTGGAAAACACGTGCTGATGACACGCCCCTGAGAACCATGAAAACCATTCTACATTCCATGGCCAAACTAAAGGGAACTGAAGTAAGTAGTTTGTGATAACTTATGCCAATATTTTGCTTATGTGCACAAGGTTTATGCAACGTCATATAGAGGTCTTACTGCAAATTACTTATAAAAACATAGGCAATGATAGGTGCAAATTGATTGAAGTCAAGTGTCTGATTGTATGTGTGTATGCAAATACACGTTATAGAAACCTGCATTGAAGTTGGAAAATCTCGAAAAATTGAATAGGATTTCGTCCACAATCACATGCATTTTCTCTGCAGCAGCACAAAAAGCAAAAACAGACGCCAGATCTATGGACATTCCCGTGATTTTCTCATGCATTTGCAACGAAATATTAAGGAATATTCTCGGGACGTACTGGTGAGCAAAGAAAGCCTGTGATAAAGAAACCAAACAGTTACACGTTGGGAACAAATCCAGAGTCGCCAGACAATCCCTGGAGTCAGTTAACCTTGGAACTATTGGAGAAGGTCAACGAGAAATTAGAAAATTATTAGAAAATTTTCTCTTTCCTGCCTGGGACCAAAGTTCTATAACTCCTTACCAGCTACAAATACCTTGCCTTCATTGTTTAATAAGCTATATAAATATCTCTTGAACCAGAAATAGTTCGTTTTCCGCGCTTACTAAGTTTTCCGCGTTTACTAAGTGAGGAGGACCATCTCGTATAAGCCTTGTGGTTTGCTATGGTCCCTCTCGCCATTTAAAAAATAAGCTTGTATCATCATATATTATCTACTGGCAAATAAATAAACTTGGAAACTGTAAGAAATTAAAATCCAACGAGCTGCAATGATTTACAACAAGCCCAACACACTACCACCAATAATACTATTCCTAACTATATCGAAGCAGCAAAGAAATTGTATTTGGACCAGACGGCTAGGTGAGAATTGTGCAGCCTTTCTCGTTATGTTTTGCATACAAAAATAAAACAAAACCAAAGTGAACACAATGAGAAACATCAAACAGCCATTGAAATACATGCACATAGCTGTCCAAAAAATATTGCTATCGATATTTAGGCACAGATCTTGATAATAACATTTAAAATTTTAATATAATTAATACAAAATTTTCATAGTAATCGGAGGTTAATGAAGAATACATATTATATATAATATATGCCGAATTAATGCGTAAAAATTATCGGGCCAAGCTTTAAAACACCGACATATCAAATCCGCCCTCACTTCCTAATATTTTTATTAACAATTCTAGAAGTGCGGTTAACTAATTACGATGTAAGAAATCATATCTGCTATTTCATTCTGGATCTCAATAACTGTACCTCCTAAGGTATTACGATTATTTTGCTTTGTGGACCAGTTAGCACAAATTGCCAGGATTGTTTTGACATCTTTGGAACGTTTATTTTCAGAAACATCAGCAACGCTTTATTATGTTGTATCACACAAATAACAGTACAGATTGGACACATGTTTGTGGTGAACGCATTTGTCATTACGCAGTTCGTGAAGATTATTTGAACTATCACTTTAATAATTATTCAACAAAATAAAATAACTAACCTCGAGGTATTGCTAACTTTCCAGCCATATTGTACATCTCCGTATCATATAGTCGGGCACTCTTCCGTCGCTTCTGGCGGAGAAAGTATTTGACTCCACATGCGATAATTAGACACAGAACTCCAGCAACAATACATCCACCAATCAGAGCCCAATTCAAATTAGAACCTGGTTCCACATACTATAACCAAATAAGATCAGCCAAGTCAAAACAACAGGAATAAATAACCGCACGTATGAAAGCAATTTCCGTCTCCGTCTACGTCTCCGTCTCCGTGTCCATGTCCATGTCCATGTCCATGTCCATGTCTGTGTGCGTGTGCGTGTGCGTGTGCGTGTCCATGTCCATGTCAATCAATCATGTCCATGTCCATGTCTATGTCTATGTCCATGTACATGTACATGTCCATGTCCGTGTCCGTGTCCGTGTCCGTGTCCGTGTCCGTGTCCGTGTCCGTGTCTGTGTCTATGTCTATGTCTATTCCAAGATCTTTGTTTGTATCTATGCGTATTCCTATGGTTTGGATTGTTTGTTTCCTTGTTTGCTAGCTTGTTTGTTTGTTTGTTTGTTTGCTTGTTTATTTGTTTGTTTGTTTGTTTGTATAGATATTTCACGTTGTTTACAAGATAGTGGCGAGGAAGCATAAAGTAACAATGAGTTTTGTCAGTTTAGGCGTCCTCCTAATTTACAGTAATGACAATCTATGTATAACATAATATTTAAAATTCAGCGTGTCCTAAAAGTGGAAGGTGCATGAAGCAGTTTCAGGTTTCACCACTGTACGTAGGAAATAAAGAATTTTGCACCTTAAACAATAAACAAGCAATAGAAAGCAATAAACAATAAATGTTTCGCTCGAAAATGTAATTAACTTTTATTGGCAATGATTATGTAATTAATTTGAACGTAACAAACGTGTACACCTAATTAGTAGGAGAATCTCATCTCATATTGGACATCAATTGAGGAAGACCATCGGGTAAATATTTTTGCTTATATTACTCGTTTTATTACTGAACCATTGATTGTATATCTGATTCATCATTTATTAACAGTTATTGTAATAATTCTAGATTTCGAACGACATCGACATCAACATCAATATGAATCTCAACTGGATACAATAAAGTCTGAAGTTTGAAAGCGGTGGTCTAAATAACTATAGTCGCTCGACAAAACATTCGAAATCCGTTTAACCTGGAAAAGATGACAGAGGAAGCAAAGAAAGTGAGGACTGTAGCTAAAGCAAGATTTACAAGGAAAAGAAACGAATTCCTGAAATTTGTGACAGATAACAAAGGTAGAGATAGCATAAATCGCGCCTTCACTGAATTAAAAGACTCATGGAACATAGTCGAAGGTAAGCACGATATCTACACACTGCACTTAGAAGAAGACGAACATCAAGCAAACGAAGCATGGATAAATGAACTCCAGGAACTATTTAATCAAGCAGAAGATGTTTATTTACAATATCTAACAAACCAAACAAACTTAGAAAGGAAACAAAGAGAAGAAATCGAACGCCGACAATTTGAAAAATTGGAACATGAAAAAGTTCAACGATTGGCGTCGCAATTCTCTAACAAGAAGCGATCATTAAAGACAATCTTTGATGAATTAGTGGAATACGCTAGAGATTTAATTGAATCTCAAGAAGGACAAAATACGTTCAAGGCTTTGAAGAAAACTGAACGGGATTTGGAAATTGCATTATCTGACTGCAAGCAATTGCATAATAACGTGCTCGAGCTAGTTGATAGTAAAAACGCCGAATGTGAAATAGAATGGATACGTGACTTACACGCGCGGTATAACGTCATCAATGGACAAATTGAATCCGTAATTGGCGCCAAGGAACACACATTAGAATACGCTCCTCAACAAAGTACAGCTCTACATTTAGAGAAAATAAAGTTGCCCTCATTTAACGGGAAGATACGTCATTATCCGCAGTTTAAACACGATTTTGAGCACCACGTCATGCCTACTATTAACTGTAAAGACATACCCTATGTGTTGCGCTCATGCTTATCATCCGAACCACTAGATATTGCTAGTGCAGTCGACGATATAAATGAAATGTGGGAGCGTTTAGATGAAAAATACGGAGATCCTGCCAAGGTCGCTGATATCATCATGAATTCAATTCATAATGTGAAAACAATCAAAGAGGGAGATGATAAAGCGCTTCTGCAGCTCATTACTGTTATTGAAGACGGCTATCGAGACCTTGCGAGACTTGGATTAGAAAAGGAGATAACTACAACTAGCTCTGTAAGCGTTATAGAAAAGAAGCTACCAAGTGACGTCAAGAAAGAATGGGCTAAAATTGTTAGCTCCAACAGTAGCAAAGTAGACAAAAGCAACAAATTCCCAAGTCTACTCGAGTTTCTTATGATTCAGAAGAGAGCCATTGAATACAACTTATCAGAGTTAAGAGCAACTGAATCAAAACTAAAGGGTTCCGTGCACTACTCGGAATTAAAGGGAAAACCGCAGAATACGCCCGATCAAGCTAACTTCCAGTCCAAACAACACAAGTGCCTTTGTCATGAAAACCCAAAACATGACACGCATGAATGCAAACTTTATCTCGCAAAATCAGGAGAGGAGAAATTGGAGCTTCTAAAGAATAAAGGTGCGTGTTGGTCATGTCTCAGACGTGGTCATAAACTTCCCGAGTGTAGAAACAAAAGAACCTGTGGAATTAACGGCTGCAAACGAACACATCACAAAACACTTCACAAAGATGTTGATTCAGAAAATATGAAGCAAAATTCTGTATCAGGCTCAGCAAGTGTATGTGATAACAAAGCGCTCGATACATGCCTCCTACAAGTCCAAAAAATCAAAACCAATAAAGGTTGGGCAAATGTCTTGTGGGACAATGGCGCCTCTTTGTGTTTTATAACTAACGAAAAGGCAAAAGAAGAGAATCTTAAAGGAACCAAAGTGCAATTATCCGTTGTAAAAGTAGGAGGTGATACTGAGAACATTGTCTCCTATAAATACAAGCTTCCGCTTATTGACAAACGAGGGGTCACAGTAAACTTTGATGTCTATGGTTTTGACAAAATAACAAGTGATATCCAAAAAGTGAACTTGGATGGAATAAAGCACTTATTCAATGATATACCATCTGAAAATTTTGAAAGACCAACAGGGAAAGTAGATGTACTCATCGGCTACGAATATGCAGCTTTTCACCCTGAAAAGGAGCAGAATGTTGAACATTTCCTGTTACTCAAAAACAGATTCGGAAGATGCTATGGAGGTACCCATCCTTCCATCAAAGGAGTCAATGAAATAAATCATATAACTGGAAGAATTCATCACTTGAAAGTCGCCAGTATCGAAGATTTCTATAGCATCGAAAATCTCGGAATCAGTTGTACCCCACGATGCAGTGGATGTAAATGTGGGAAGTGTTCTCTGGGAACTCAAATGTGCACCATCAAAGAGGCGAAAGAACTAGCATTGATCGAGAAAAACCTGAAATATGATGAACAAGAAAAGGTTTGGATTGCAGAATATCCCTGGATTAAAGATCCTCACGATCTACCGGACAACCGAAAGGCGGCTATGGGTATGTTATCATCAACAGAGAAAAGACTATCGAAGAATGTGAAACATGCTGAAACATACCAACGCCAAATCGACGACATGATCGAAAGAGAAGTAGCAAGAAAGCTTACATATGAAGAAATTAAGAATTACAAAGGACCAGTTCATTATATTTCTCACCACGAGGTATTGAAATTAGATTCCAAGTCCACTCCCGTGCGAATTGTATTCAACAGTAGCGCAAAATATATGGGACATGCGCTTAATGATTACTGGGCCAAGGGACCAGATCTATTGAACAGTTTACTTGGAATACTCATCAGATTTCGAGAAAACGAAGTGGCTATAATTGGCGACGTCAAGAAAATGTATCATACGGTGAAGATAGGAATTATAGAGCAACACACTCATCGCTTTTTGTGGAGAAACATGAACCCTACACGACCAGCAGATACTTATATTATACAAAGAGTTTCCTTTGGTGACAAACCGTCAGGAACCATAGCCACTGTCGCACTTCGTAAAACAGCCGAGATGTCAAAACCGAGATTCAGACAAGCTTCTGAAGTTATCATAAATAATTCGTACATGGATGATATTCTAGAAAGTGTAGACACCATGGAAGGCGCAAAGGTACTCACGAACCAAATGGAGAAGGTATTGAGTGAAGGAAGCTTCAAGATAAAAGAATGGATCTATTCAAATAACGGTTCAGAAAATAAAAATCAACCAATAATACCCGAAGATCCAACCGCAGCAAACGAGAAAGTACTTGGGATGATATGGAACCCATTATTGGACAAATTCCAATTTAAAGTCCAGTTGCATTTTTCACCCAAAAAGAAAAAACGAGGAAGGGAAAAGATATCTTCGGAATCCATTCCTTACACTATCCCCGAAACTCTATCAAAGAGAACAATCTTATCACAAATAAATGCCATTTATGATCCACTTGGTCTTGTTGGTCCTTTTACTGTGAGAGCAAAAATTCTAATGCGCAAACTCTGGATCAGTGACTTAAAACTTGATTGGGACGATCCAGTTCCACAAAACTACAGACAAGAGTGGATGAATTTTTTTGAAGACTTGCATCTCATGCAAAAACTTCAATTCAAGAGAAGCATGAAACCGAAAACTGCAACTGGAGATCCCATATTGATTATATTCAGTGATGGTTCCAATGATGCTTATGGGACATGTGCATATGTAAGATGGGAATTGACCAGTGAAGAATATGAGAGTAATCTAATCATATCAAAAAATCGACTAACACCAATCAAGAAAATCTCGATCGACAAAATCGAACTTTGTGGTGCGGTACTGAGCAAGAGAATAAGACAAACCATAGAGCAACAAAGCCGATATAAATTCCTAAGATGCTACCATATCGTTGATTCTCAAATCGTTCGCGACATGATTCAAAAGGAGTCTTATGGCTTTAATACTTTTGCCGCAACACGCGTGGGTGAAATACAAGATGGAACACAGCCTGAAGATTGGTATTGGATTGAAAGCGATCTTAACATCGCCGACTGGTTGACGAGAGGAAAGAAACCAGAAGATCTAGAGTTGAATAGCATATGGCAGAAAGGACCTGCCTTTCTTCAACTATCAGAAACGGAATGGCCTATAAGTAAAGCGAGTTCGGAACAAAAACTCCCTGAACAATTGAAAGGAAAAAGATCGGCTCTAATTGTGAAAACGATAACCACGGATGATTTAGCTGCAAGAATCAATATCAATAAGCACTCAAACTACCAGAAACTGTTACGAGTCACTGCAAGAATTCTTTCTATGTATCGAAAAACCCCAAAGCTATCATTCAAGAACGCGACGCAACTACCGACCTCTGAGGATATCAAGAAAGCTGAAAGATTTTGGATTTTACAGTGCCAGAGTACTATGTCATCAAAAATTGAGAGAGGAAGATACAAAAGATTGAATCCCAAGAAACAAAACGACGGACTGATCGTCGTAGGAAGTCGAACAGAAAAATGGCTCGAAATGAGTTACAATAAAAGTGAGATCATCTTGTTACCATTTGAGCACAGATTTTCTCGTCTTTACGCAGAATATATCCATCGTAGAGGGCACTATGGGATATCAACTACTGTCAGCAAAATTAGATCACGATTCTGGATTACCAATCTTCACAGAATGGTCAAATCTATCAAGTTCAACTGTGTTATCTGCAAAAGGCTAGATAAAATATTCCACAAACAAGTTATGGGTAAATTACCAGAGGAAAGGTTAAAACCGTCTCCCGCTTGGTATAACACAGCTATCGACCTATTCGGGCCCTTCAAAATCAGGGATGAAGTCAAGAAGAGAACATTTGGTAAATGCTATGGAGTCATTTTCAACTGTATGAGCAGCCGCGCAGTTCATATTGATTTGGCTCCAGATTATAGAACAGAGAAGTTTCTGCTTCTTCTGAGAAGATTCATGTCCATCCGAGGATCTCCAGTTAAATTGTACTCAGACAACGGATCACAGTTAGTGTCTGCCAATAAAGAACTAAAAAACATGGTAAAGGATTGGAATTGGGAAGACTTAAATGTATTCGGAGCAACTGAAGGATTTCAGTGGGAGTTCACCCCTGCCGATGCCCCGTGGCAGAATGGAGTATCGGAAGCACTAGTAAAATCAGCTAAGAGAGCAATCAGTGTAGCCATTGGACAAAACATCATGACATTCTCCGAGTTACAAACAGTCTGTTTTGAAGCTGCAAATCTAATCAACGAACGCCCTATAGGACGGCATCCGACTACACCAGAAGATGGAACATATCTATGCCCAAACGATTTACTATTAGGACGCGCATCATCCAGAATTCCGAGCGGACCATTTCCAGAAAGCACTAACCCACGACACCGCTTCGAATTTGTACAGAATGTGATTCAAACGTTTTGGAGGAAATGGACACGAGACTACTTTCCAGGTCTACTCATCCAGCAGAAATGGCACATTTCGCAACGTGAAGTAAAGATTGGTGACATTGTATTAATCCAAGACTCAAATCAGATTAGAGGCAATTGGAAACTCGGCAAAATTGTTGCAGCGAATCCCGGAAAGGATGGCAAAGTTTGTCGAGTAGAGATCCAATACAAAAACCCTAAGCCAGGCGAATCACCGAAGAAATACAGCGGTAGAGGTTATGTCACCGTAGAACGTCCAGTACAGAGACTGATTGTTATTGTCCCAGTTGAAGATACGACTTCTCTCAAGGACACAACTTACTAAGTTGATATTGATTTTAATTTACTCTTAAATGAACAGGATTGGCTTGATGTACTATATTTTAAGATCTATATATTTTCCAGGAGAGAGGAGTGTTTCGCTCGAAAATGTAATTAACTTTTATTGGCAATGATTATGTAATTAATTTGAACGTAACAAACGTGTACACC
>JANVCJ010046547.1:0-13476 GCA_026413505.1 Epizoanthus ramosus | reverse complement strand
TCTATTGGGACACCGCAACCAAATCAACTAAAACCGGTTTTGGTTGAAATGGTTGATGCCAATAGAACGCGCCCTAAATAACTTCGAGTGGCTTTATATAGAAGTTCGTTTTGTACAACTGTAAGAAGATAGTACGATATAGATCTGATGTACCGTTGCTAGTTAACGAAAAACATGAAGAAAGCAGCTGTGAGTTTTCCGCTGTCACATACGCGTATACATTACAAATGAATATCAGTTATAGTTTCAATAGCCAGAAAACACACACTGGTAGAGTAATAGGCATACACAATTAAGTAAACTGCGAGCAGTTCCCATTTCCCCTCCGCAGATCGTCCATCCCGAGTAGGAAGAGTTTGCGGCGGTACATGGACAGGCGGTGAGAACTCAAGATCTTGCATGCCCGCGCGTTTTTATTTTCGCCTCCTCTCGGGGGATTACGGTGGGAAAAGGAGGGCAACTCACAGTCTAGCATTTAAGAAGTAGATGATCACATAATGCTTTGCGGGCTCCATGATGCGCCTTTCTCATTGGCCATGCATTTTCAAAATAGCTGCATACTTGTCAACTCGTCGATAGGAAGTCATGGCTGACTTCAAGTATCACTTCAATAACTACAGAATCAGGTTTATTTGACGCTGTGGGTGAAATTGGAAGAATTTCGAGGAAAAAGACCAAATTGTGCGAAACAAAAAGTTTGCACGGCATATTTCTGTAAAGAAACATCCAAGTAATATACATGTATAGAAAATATAATTTATAGGACAATGTTGAAAGGAAAAAGTAATTTACAAAAAAAGTATTCTTCCACCTTCATTCCAGCTTATCAAATGATCAACCCTCTACATTCTTTGACTCACAATAGTTTCGGCTATTGGCGTCTTCGTAACTCTAAACAACATAGAAAGCATGCATGTTTAAAAACTACTTTAAATACCACTGGTAGTATAACAAATAGCTATATTTATCAAGCTAATAAACTCGCACAGTCACAGTTCAGCTAGCTATACATTCTATGCTGCATGGTAATAAATATTCTGTAGAATGGGTTAATTAAATAAACTGTCTGTCAACATGGCTAAATAGGTGAATAGGTAAATCATAAATCATAAATAATAAATATCGTGACAACACAATGCGAAAATGTGTTCAGGTCATAATTCACCAAAGTCAACCATTTTGTAATAATATACAAAACACTTCCTTGACGAATTTACACACAAACCAAATGTACTCCTTTTCTTGTGATTATAATATTGATCTTTTTCTATCTTTTTTAAGATATCGTCACGGATTCCTGGAAATGGATTTCACATAATCTTATTCCTGGTTAAGCAGAAATGACCTAGTTATACCGAGGACTCTTAAACTATTTGTGTTATATTTTATTTTGGTAGATCAGGAGCAAATGCTGAAAGTAAACAATCACACAAAATCCTCAATTTATGCGAATGTTGAACGATTCAGAAGCGTTTTACTCTTACAGCCTTTATAGTGACAAATTAGGACCAGATGTTTTCGGATTAAGAAATTAAAAGACCCTTTTTATAAGAACGTTGAGGCTGAAAACGGCCAAAACCAAGAACATTTTCCTAACATTTGGTTATGGAATACGGTTGGCTCGGGTTGAGCCTCAGCCCCCAAAATGACAAGTTCTTATAAATTCCTTTTAAATTAGTAAAATGTGAACTTGGATATTTTGAAACCACGTGCGATTCAATCTAAACAATGAAACAAAAACAAATTGCCTAGTGATTTCGAGCTAATATTTGCAGTTCACAAAATGCAACAAAATGATAAGACTTGTCTTTACTTTCTCTAAATTTTCAGAATGCCGCTAGTCGAATTGTTTCTATTTCTAAACTTTCTCAATTAAAGGGGAACTGAACCCTAACATTGCTTCATTCATTGGTTTTTTAAAAAATTAATAATTTACGCCATCCTCTCTCACAACGGACTGACGCTGGGTCTTCACACCCTTTAAAAAAACGGTAAAGTAACTTTATTTCACGTCGGTAGTTCCGTCAGCTCTGAAGGCTGGTATCAATGGAAGCCGACGGTGCGCACTTTACCCCCTCACTCTCATCTGTCAGTGCTCCGTTTTAAATGTATTTAAAGTTCAAGCTACACGGAACAGAGAGAAGTCGAAACAGACATTGAGGTCACCGAGAATCGAAGCTGGACCTCTGGCTCCGAAGGCCGCGCACTAACCAACTGAGCTACGCCTGCTCTCGTCTTTTCTCAGAAATTACGTTACGACTCCGTACTCGATTCCTTACGATACTGACCTACATAAAATCTACAGTTTGCCGGTTACAGTTACTAGTCATCAATTACCATGGCCCACCAGCTAATAGTGCGGTGTAAATAAAGCGTTAGAATGTTGCCTCATACAAGACCTGAGCCGGATGAACTGTCGGTGGATAGATTATGTTCTCAATACCTTACAATTCATGTTTATAAACCGACTTTAACTATGAGTCCGGCACTAATTCCAACTTATTGACAAATTAACTCCTAGAACTCTCTTCGAGAATTGCCATTCAAAATATAGTAACGCTAATTCTAAAAATAGCTTACGCCCGTACCTAGCCATTATAATACAAGTTATGCATTATGCTACACATCTAGTTCGATAACAATTTGTTAGCAGGATACATCCTGCCACCTCTAATAATTATTTACAGCTCATGACGGAGATAGAGGGATACATAGCCTGACCCCTCCCCCATTAGTAGTCAATTTATATCCCATTATGCTTTGCGAGTACAAAGTGAAGTTATGAGTTCGTGGAATATATCCCACATATTAAAAAATTAAATTTGATTACTCCCTTCACTGGACTTCTGTTACCTACAGATTGTTTAAGAACTTTCCGGTGCCATCGTTTAAAGTTCAAATTATCTTAATGCAAAAATTGAGGGAGAACAAATAAGTATGGACAATACATGCAAAGCATCTTGGGTATAAATCGACCTTTGACAATATTGTAACATACATTGTAACATCCGTCCTCTTTCACAAATTCTATTCGAAATGTTTTGATATCATTGAAAGGTATAGGTGTACCTTATGAAGTTTTCTATTTCTCCATATAGGTTTCTAGATAACGTTACTTTACGTCTTTAGCATTAATCTACCTTCAAGCTTCAAATAAACGGAGTTCACAAATACGAAAGAACACGACACAGTTAGCCTGCGTAGCAAGCGTTTCTGTGAGCTTTCAGAGCAGAGAAAGACCGCAGAACGAGAATTTTCGATGATTTGGCCGCGCGAGATATGGGAGCGAGCGAAAAAATTGAGCGAGGGGGAGGGGGAAATCATCAAAAATTCTCGTTCTGCGGTCTTTCTCTGCTCTGAAACTCACAGAAACGCTTGCTACGCAGGCTACGACACAGTTAACTAGCCATCAGAACTAATGTGAACGTTACATGCCGAATACTTTTGAAGGAGTGTTTGAATACTGACTTCAACTTTTAATACAAAGAATAAATGGATGGCGGTTTTAAACAGTGATTCCACCGAAATTATTTTTAAACACGCCGGGGCACTGTCAATTGTTCCGTGACAACTAACTATGCTATGTACTCTGAGTAACTGACTCCGTTTGGTTGAACTTGAAGTCCGATTTATGCTAATGAGGCGACTGTAATCTTCCTCAAATGTTTGGCAGACCTGGCTGCAGACAAGTGAAATTGCGGCTGCATACTTTGCCCCACCCAAAAAACACTAGTCTCTGTGATGACTAAACACTTTATCCCTTTCCTAGACCAACGCAGGAATCTCTGTAATAATCTTCATACCAAATGAGTCACAATTACCTTGTATTAAATTATTAATTAATGTTATTATTATTAGATTTAGTAGTACTATTAGTAATTATTATTATTATTATTATTAATTATTACTATTTATTATTATTATTATTATTATTATTATTATTATTATTATTGTGTAGTGACGTAACAACTAGGTAGCAATGTGTAGCGATGTGTGGTATTATTCACTTACACCTCTGTTCTTCGACGTTGCTCACGCAAGTCTTGCACTTCACGACGCAGCACCAATGAAACGTGCATTTACATTTTGTGTTCTTCATTACCACGTGAGTATCATAGCCTCGGCCACAGCAAAGTAGCTTGCAGCCAGCCATGCCGTTTGAAGATTTATTGCACATCCGTCCCGACGTTCCAGCAATATTCAAGGCTTCGTCTTTATCGCAATAGTTCGGGGATTGCCTGATATACACTAGATGCTCATGGCGGGGTTTGGCAGTCTTGGGATCGTTGGCCATGACCAGAAATCCAACTTTTTTGCCATGTCTTGATCCAAATTTCAGAGTTTTTACTTTGCGTGCCCCGTGTTTGTGTTTCTCCTTCAAAATCCGTCCAATTGAGGGGAAAGAGGGAAGAGTTGGCCAACACGTCTGTAGCACGCACGAGCCACATGCACCGTGGCATCTGCACGCTGTGTTCACGTGCTCCTTCACGACCTAATAAAGTAACAAGGTGCATGAAAGACAATATCGTTCCAAGAGCCCACGTTACACCGCCCAGCGGGTTGAACTGAACAAAGGGTTCTGGGACAAAGCAATGTTAAAGGCGCGTTTCACTGGGTTGAATCTAGATTCTGAATCCTTGAGATTTTTCGTTTCTTTAGGAAAATCCTAAAACGGATTTGAATCCATAGTGAGGATCGATTCAAGGGATTAATCCAATAACGGATTTTTTTTGGCAAACTCCAGAAACGGATTTCTAGGATTCGTTGTAGCAAATAGAGTCCAAATAGTAATTGTGACACCACAGTTTTTTATCCTGAAACTAAAATAGAAAAATTCTGTACAGCTAGGGGCGACTCTCCCATATAAATTCTCAAAATAAAACACTTACGACATGAAACATAGATTTTAAATTTCTCCAATCATAAGAGGGTGAAATTTCATGAGGTCGAATAGCAACACAGCTAATTCAAGATCCTGGAAAGTTCTTCCAAAATCTTGAATTCATGATCTTGGAACTCAATCCAAAATAATTGAATTCAAAATCTTGAATTCAGGGTCTTGGAACTTCCAAAATGTTTTAAAATTCAGGATCTTAGAACTTCCGAATTCAAGATTTTGGACCGAGTCCCAAGATCCTGAATTCAATATTTTGGAAGTTCCAAGATCTTGAATTCAAGATTTTGAAAATCCCGAACTCTAACTCTATTCCATAACTCTAGAAATATAACTGTATGAGTTGACGGTCCCATAAAAGGTTCCACTGGATTCTAATATTTAATTTTGTTTTCCTTTGGAAAAACATACAATAAATCTTGAAACATGCAACATATTATATTGGATGCTCTGTACAAACCAATTTTTAATTTTTATAATAATATATAAAACATGAGCTTTATATTGCGCATGCTACATCTGAATATGTGCATAAATAATAAAAGCTAACATTGGTTTAATAATTACTCTTATATAAATTCAATGTAAAATGCAGAATTCAAGTTTAATATATAGTTATATTGCCAGAACTAATAAATTAAATGTTAATTTAAAAATAATACTTATTATTACATGGCAAGCTGGATTTCCAGGTCTTTTACTAAATCCCTGTGTCGTGATTGGCTGAAAGCTAAGTCTGTATTTTACAGTACAGAGTTCGCTATGCGGACAAGAAACTAGATTTTTTGTTTTGCAAACATGTCATAACCAAGAGAAAAGCCATACAATAGAAATCTTAATAACCTTGTTTGGTCAGTATGCCCGGGAGAATATTTTGCCCTCAGTCTTTCGTACAGAGCTCGCTTCACTCCTCTGCGTACGGTCAACACCTCGGGTAAAATATTCTCCCTCCCACTCGGTTATTAAGATGATTTTATGGACTTATTTAAGCAAATCTGCTCAATTAAATCAGTCTTGATATACGCTTCACTTCAGTGTCATGTACAAAGGATACAAACATAGTCGTTTGTCTTTTCACGAGTCACTGAGCATTATTTCCCAGAGCCTCGACTTGAAACCTTTGTATGTGGCAATGAAGCATATATTGAAACTGGTCGATTTTCATACCTAGTTTGCCAAGGTAAACTCTCTACTGACCCTATGTAAAATTAAACGGGACAGAAACCGCCCAAACCGGTACATATGCCCATTGCACTGCACCCCTACCCTCCCCCTTCCGAACAAGAAACCTTAATCTTTAATAACCCTAATAAGCAGAGGCGTTTTTGAATGACGTGTTAAATCAGATGACAAAATGACAATTAATTATTTGCAAATTAGAACATCGATATCTGTAATCAGATATTACTGCTAACAACTGAGATTATTAACAGATATCTAGATAGTAACTTCAGTCTGAGGCTTATCATTAAGTTTGACGTAGCATACTGCATTTGATTTATTCCAAACTGATTCAGTAACTACCTAAAGAGGCAAGGCCCCCTGCTTGAGGTTTTAGTACCAAGGTATGGCTGCCAAAATAATAATAGATAACGACCAGCAGAATTATAGACATAAAGGATAACCGTATAGGTACAACTGTCTTTAAAATGCACCTATCAAAGTTAATCCCGAGGGGGGAAGGAGGAAGGGGGAAGCATTTGCATATATACTCATGCCAGAACCAGGGTGGGAGGAAGAGACAACCAATTTTCAACAATATCTGTAGTGCAGCAATCTAGATTTGTTTAAAATTGAACAATCTTTACTTGGCCCCAGAGGGTGGGGATTTTGAAACAATTCTGCCAAATATTCAAATGCTCCACACCAGCCCCACCTCACCCCTCCCCAGCAAACACTGATAGGTACCTTAAAGGGATAAGGGATACCCCCCTCGGGGGTTCAAAGACACAAGTTATGTTTCACTGTTTGAAGTAAAAGCTTATTGGGTCACTCGCCTTCCAATACAATTTACATCCTTGTCCCTGCTTGTGAATCAATGCTCAAAAGTAAAACTACATTTTCGACAATTTGGTTCACAATTGACGTCATCCTGAATAACGCATTGATTCACAAGCAGGGACAAGGATGTAAATTGTATTGGAACGCGAGTGACCCAATAAGCTTTTACTTCAAAACAATGAAACATAACTTGTGTCTTTGAAACCCCGAGGGGGGGGGGGTATCCCTTATCCCTTTAATGTATCTATCAGTGTGTGCTGGAGAGGGGTGAGGTAGGGCTGGTGTGGAGCATTTGAATATTTGGTAGAACTGTTTCTAAATCACCACCCTCTGAGGCCAAGTAAAGAATGTTCAATTGTTCAGTATTTGCAATAGCGTAAGATCAGTCATTGACGTCATTATTCGAGATGGCCACCGGATCCAAAATGGCGGATCAGTGGAAAATTCCAATGTTTGTTTGTCAACATGAATAAAACATACGAAAATGCTGCTGGTTTCATGGAAAGGAGCTCGATTCTCCCTTTAGCATAATGACTGGGATTTTATAAGCCGTGAGCGAACTGTTGAATATAAGCCTCGTTTACACTATACTGGATAGGATTTCGTGCCGACACACATGTCGTTGCGTTGCAGTGTAAACAGGAACGATGCCAAGTCGTCACAAGTTGTTTACACGATACCGGACAACGTTCGTGCCGTTGTGAAACCATAGCGGATAGGCTGTTCGTTTACACGTGGAACGGCTAGTGTTCCGGGCTATCCTCGCCCTTTTCACTTCCGGAGCGGTGTCGCTTGGTGTTTACACTGCATTTTTCGCGGCACGCCGAACCTATCCGATATGCGACGTATCACTTTTGTAAGCGTTGCGTCTCACGTTCGATTTGGCACAAAAACTGTGCCGGCAAAAGCATTCCAAGTGTAAACCAATGGCTTATCCTTGGCTTATCCGCTATGGTTTTCAGTCGGCACGAAAGCTATGATCCGGTATAGTGTAAACGAGGCCTGAATGTCATAATTCTGTGCTGCATGTACTGGATTGTATAATACGGAATTGCCCTATTTACACTATTTCGTAAACAACACACAAACACAAACAGCCCCAGTAGTTATATATAATTCACTCTCAGGTATGAGCTTTAAAGTGCCCATAACGATTTTTTTTTATTTTTTCATCTGAATCTAAACATCACCCTATGAACTTCTGCGAAAAAAATTTTTGATTTGCATAAAACGTGCATTTTTAATATTTTTTTTAAATCGCCGAAATTTGCCGCCATTTTGGTCCACCATCCCTCTCGGTTTGTCAGGAGTTGTGACGTAGATTAAGGAACACGTGACAAGCTCTCATCGCTTGTAGTTATACGGATAAACTGAATGAATCTGACTCCGAATCTGTTGAATCTGATTAGTTTTTATATTTCTTTTGTCTTCGCAGCTAAACCCTGTAAATTCTAAAGGTCACCAGAAAACGTGTTCCTGAATCTACGTCACTATGAGCCCGTTAACCGTCTTATCAGCGGTTTTTTCGCAGTAGTTCATAGGGTGATGTTTAGATTCAGATGATAAAATAAAAAAAAAATCGTCATGGGCACTTTAAGCTAAACCATTTCACAGGACTAAACGCAGGAGGTCTGGCCTATAAAGGTCAAACATTTACATTGCTGAATTACATTACCCTCTCGATCTAATATAATATTGTGGGAACTCTAAAATACGTAAAGACACAATTTTATAGGTTTAATAGTTTAATAGTTTCGATAGTTTTTGATGGTGTCACATCCATCCCTAGAAATAAACTAGTGGATTCCCTACTTTAGCTATTTAATTTGGGAATACCAATAAGCGCTGGATTTTAATTTTAAATCAGTTAAAAATAACCAATTAAAATTATTTTAAAATTATAGTGTTTCAGGCTTTAACTACTGTAGGCGGTATTTTATAAGTTATGTACTTAAATTTAGAAAAATTTTAACCATTTAACAATCGCCAAAAAATTGCTTTGGTTGCTGATACGACACGATGGCGAACTGGTGTGGTATAAGGATGGTCAGCGGTTCGCGTATTTGCAATATATCAAGCTACAGCTGCAAGAAAAATAGTAACATTAGGTGCAAACGTATTTTTTATTAAACCTTACACAAAGCGAACACATTGCATACATTCAAATTTTGTCGAGAGTTCTTCATTATTGCATACTGTTATAGAAATCACTGTATTGTTTTAAAAATATTTTATTTATATTACAATCATCTGATTGTTTATAACGTCTTATTTCAGTTTAAAATATATTAAAACTCTATTTAGAAACATAAATTGTTCGGGCTAGTAGTATTGCCAAAATCGATGGCGACTTCAATTCGCACTACCAACCTTGAACACTTTGCGAGGTGCTTATCAACGCTAAAATTATTATCAATACCAACAATAGTTATTTCCTCACTCAAGCAGAGGCTTACGTTTGTTTACTTGTTTAGCAAATGCAGTATAGAGCTAGAGGCTTCCGGTTACCGGACATTAAGGTAGCCGTTCACTTTGCGCTACTCAAAAATGTTTATATTTATTTCTCAAACACCTTGCTGATGAGAGATGTGTATTTGTGATATCGTTATCACATGATTGTTCCAACCCTTTTCCTTGTTGACGACTGTCCTTTTAGTGTTCTTTTTCTTTCAATGTTTTGAGAAATTAAAATTGGTAGATTGAATACCTCCGAACGTGCATTTTGACGTGCTAGAGTCATTTGCAGTTGTATTCTGTAGTTTCCTCGCTGCATCTCTTGCACTTCACGTAGCAGCACCAGTAAAATTTACATCTGCACTTCCACGTGCGGACATACTGATGAGTATTATACCCCCGACCACAGCACATAAACTTGCAACCGAACTCGTCTTTGCTTGTTTTGTTACATTTCCGGCCGTTTGTCCCCAGTATGCCCAGACTGGCGTTACGCAGACAGTAAGTTACATTGCTTTTCAGATAAACCAGCTTCTTCGTTGGAGGCTTTCTTAAGTCATTCTTATCTTTTACCAGGTGTGTTGTTCTGAGGCCTTGTCTTGCCTTGGACATAATTGGGACCACGTTAACTCCCTCTCGAAACTGGCGTTTTAACGTGTCGCCAACCGTTCGAAAATATGGCAGTCTGCGCCAGCACGTTTGTACGTTGCATGAGCCGGACACCCCCATGCATTTACATTCCTGCAACATCTTATCCTTCACGACCTAGGAACAGATTGAAGTACGTTTGAACTCTTTCACTCCTGAATTTTGAAAAATCAAAACTTCACAAGACTTGGTTGAAGTGTTAAGTCTTCAATTTGTAAGAAATGAAGAACATTGAGTTAGATTTTTCTGTTCTCAAGGGATTCAATTATTGGCGGTATGGTTATGTTAACGATTTGTGTTAACGGGTTCAAAACATAGGCTTTGTGAAGTTCAACTCATCAGCTGTAAGAATTATATTTTTTAGTCACAAAACTACAAATTGCCATGTTATTGATTATGGCGTAACCATAACTCTTCAAGAAATATAAAATAAATGATCAATTAAAGTACTGTTCGTGTTTCGATATTTCGGTTGGGAGAGAAATAATAATACTTCAAATCTAGTTAGTAAGGGGGAGAGGGGGATTACCAGGTTTAAAGCAATTATTTTTGGGCCCCTTTTCGGTTTCAGAAAATATTTCAGACACCCCCCCCCGTTTCCGTCTAGCGAAATTCCACAGACCGCCGCCTTGCAACTTGTTCAGCAGTCAAAGTGTTTGCTTGATGTTGCCTATTTCTCACAAATGAAAAATTAAGAATACTCTAATGCTAAAATTAATTTTGGAATCAATTTGATGAAAAATTATGCGTTATTTATTTGCGCTTACAGGGGGATAGAAATGTTTGGTTTAACTCATATCTTACAACTGAAGAATAAAAAATTCCAACCAAGTCCAACTCTTGATCTAGTTGACAAAAATCCATAACATGACCATTCATTTTACATCTCTTGAGAAGAGTAGAAGTGTTTGATGCTATTTATTTCGTAGAACTAAAGGGTTGATTATTCACACTTTCGAACCAGTTAACAAAACCCATCTCAAAGTCCGGGTTCCTCCTCATTTCTTACAACTGAAGAGTTGAAATTCATATCAAGCCAAACTTTTGACTGAACAAGTCAATAAAAATACACAACATAACCTTTCCCTTACATTTCTCGAAGAGTAAAAATGGTTAGTTTTACTGATTTCTTGCAACTGAGGAGTCGAAATTCCTTGAAAGCTTAAGGTAGTAAGTACGAGTGGGGTTTTAGAATTCAATGTCCTCATAAAAATCAGCAGTACAGCGGCATGTTCTCAAACATTCATATTCCGAAGTTCAGGTCAATATCTTTAATCGTTCCAGAGAACATTTTAAAAAATAGCTTTAGGGGCACTTGCTGCATTTAAATTAAATACCATTTTTTTGTTGCAGGGCCCTACTGAAATTTGCCTTGGCGAGTAGGCCCCCTGTCTAAATATTATTATTATTATTATTATTATTATTATTATTATTATTATTCGGTTAGGTTGAATAGTCACGTGACTGTTTGGAGAGAAATTAAACAATGTAAGTTGCTCATTATTTTTTGTAATTTAACTGGTCACGAGTTAAGCCATGAAGTTTCGCAATTCAATGCCCATATCTCTTCAACGTTTAAAACTACTGACTTGAAATTTTGAACATAAACATTTGAGAACATATATACTGCTCTAGCACATTAGAATTCTGAAACCCCACACGCACGTTCTACCCTAACGGATGAACCAGATGAACTGCATCTCTTGAAAAGAGTGAGAAAGTTTGGAAATAACCGTTTCTTACAAATGATCAGTTGTAAAATCAGATATTACGTGGGTCTGTCAATGCAAATTCTAATTCTAACAGCATCTTGCTATATCCTTAGTGAATAACGTGAAATAATATTAGCTCAGTTGTTTGTAACATATAGGTTATTGCTTATATTTCATCAGTTGTTAAGCATTAGCAGGAATATTACCGAAAGCAACTGTGCAGCTGTATAGGTTAATGTATCTTTTACCCATTGGAAATAATTTTCCGATTGACTCTAGAAAACCTCAAACATCCAGCCTCATCTGCTACAAGAATATAGAATCAGTGGGAAACGGTATAGCAAGATGTTTGTGTAGCACCGACACATCCATGAATAATACAATCCAATGTAGTACGTACTTGACTATTTAGTTCCTTTTTATGGTTTTTTGTTGGTTACTAATTAGTGTCTTGATACAATATTTTCAAAGCTTTACAAACCTTTTTCAGGATAAACGATAAATCGATACATCTCTAAAGAACTCCAAATTTCAAAATCAAAGTGATGTACGCCAATTTTGCGTTAAAACCAAAGTGACGTACGCTAATTTTGCGCCAAAATCAAAGTGACGTACGCCAATTTTGCACTAAAATCAAAGTGACGTACGCTAATTTTGCGCTAAAACCAAAGTGACGTACGCTAATTTTGCGTCAAAATCAAAGTGATGTACGCCAATTTTGCGCTAAAATCAAAGTGACGTACGCTACTTTTGCGCCAAAATGAAAGTGATGTACGCCGATTTTGCGCCAAAATCGAAGTGATGTACGCCGATTTTGCGCTAAAACCAAAATGACGTACGATAATTTTACGCCAAAATTCAAACGATGTACGTCAATTTCGTGCCAGAAAAGATGACACTGTGTGACGCATCCACCAGTAGTCTGGCAATCTCATCTTACATTCGGGTTAAGGTTACTCGAAAGTCAATCGAATCTGGCTCTACCCGGAGACCATGAGCACTTATACCACACCCAGCGCTCCTTCAGCGTTTAACGTACTGCATTTATTCGCTTAGTCAGTCAGCACTCAAATTATTCCGATGTTTAGTTGTATTTAATAGTCTTATAAGCGGATTTCAGTAAAACGTCATTGATTACATTTATGTACTCGTCTTGTCTGAAACTTGAAGTCGGGTTCATGGTAGTTTAAGCCAATGAGTTAATATGTAAATAATGGCGTTGTCTGAAATCCTCTTATAGATAAACTTGTTAGTCATAGAGTACGCGAGCGATACTTCAATAAACATTAAAAGACGTATTAGTTGATCAGTTGCTACTGTGCAGCAGTTTAGAATTCTACAGTCTGCTAAAATCATCAGTGTGACAGAAAAAATCGATTTAATATTAATTGTTGATAGTTAATCGATAATTAATTATTCTTGGTTCGATTAGAGGGTTGTTATGAATAAAAGTTAAATATTATAAAATTATAGAGATATGTGTACGAATTTTATAAACGTTTGTATGTATAGGGATTACATGTTGGCAAGAAGATATGCCGGTTTTATTCGACTGCAAGAATAATATTTCAAGATTTAGACTTCATACCATAAGAATATAATATAACACCATATGGCATATCTACGAGCTATCGTGTAGTGTACCCTTATTATATGCACAACATAACACATGTTCCTCGTTCCGGTACCGGGGGGGGGGGGGGGGAGGGGTGGCCAGACGGGGCAGGATGGAGTGGGTGCCCGAAGTTTTTCCCCGGAAGGCCCGCT
>JANVCJ010046436.1:0-13477 GCA_026413505.1 Epizoanthus ramosus | reverse complement strand
CGAGGCCAGAGAAACATGATATGACGCTTGCTAAGGTGTTAATTATGCTAGAAACACAACACTCTTGATGTCCAACTTATTGGTCTAGTCCATGAGGTCCCTTTCTTGTTAATGTGCTAGATTTATATCATTCATTCATGCATGCATTACTGCTGCAACGAGAATACTCCAATATGTAATAGAGCGACCATGAAATGGAACAAACACAATGTAACAAAACAAACGATAGCTTGTTCCCTTTGGATAAAGAGCACATTTGTGTTGCAGGTCCACCGCACACTTTTGCGAGAAGATGCGATTAACTGCGATTACCAGTGAAAATATCTGAGGTTTTATCGATGCAAGTTTGATTGCATGCGTCGAAAATCGCTTGTCGCATACTGATGTGCGGCAGGCTTAACCAAGCCCTTCTTTAAATTAAGCCCGCTAGGGTTGGTTAGGCCGTACGGTACATGCGTGGATTTCGACGCACACGCATTATATACCTTTGATCGTATAAAGGGCTCGAGTGTTCGAGGCGCGAGAGAACCTTCTGGCCCTGCGAAGCCTTGAGAGATTATCTGTCGGAAAACGCTTTTCCTGGCGATATCCTCCGCATAAACTTTTCAGTAACCGAATGCTTGCTTGATGAAACCGGTCGTATTTTAAACAGTATAAAACCGGATTACATATGTCATTTAAAAGCATAAAATATACAGAGAAGAACTCGAGCCATAAGTGTCGCTCATTCGTCCCGTCTGCAAAGGAGCTCGACATGGCGAGAATTATCTCGGTCAGAGCTGGAATATGGCAGATCACATATGCTGTAACACATAACAAAATGGAAAGTTTGGATTTGATCAAGTTTGTCTCTGCTTGACTGATTTTCCTACAATAGGTACTTCTTTGATTGTATATCGCGTTTGTGGCAGCGTCCATAAAGGAATTCTGTTTTGGTAAATCACCAGATGTTGAATTTGAGTTTGAGTTTGACCTAACTTGACGCTCAATAACAATTCCTCCTGTTGACTGCTCGCTGCTTTTATGTTCTCTCGCGTCTAAATTTGAAAGAGGTTCCTCCTTCATTGGAAAGTCTTCATCATCGATAGATACCACGATGTTATGGTAACATACAATAGTTTTATCTTCAATTGGTTCCTCATTGCACCCACGAATGCCCAGCCCAAGTTTACGCAGAATTGGCGTGTTTTCGTTCTCATCGCGAATTGCCATCTTGCGCTGCCGTATCGGTATTTGCGATGATCCCGCCTTTCCCGTGTTCAGCAAACGAGGGTGTTTTTCTGTGGATAATGGCGATAAAAAAACGGTGAGTTCAGATTATCCGGTAAGGGACCCATTTAGCCATGTGGTGCGAAACTTTGTCTTTTAACACCTGACAAAGTTCTTTTGGTTTCCGATGATCCAAAAATTAAAGAATCAAGTTAGATTATACAAAATAACTCTCTCATAGCATACCTAATAATAATAATAATAATAATAATAATAATAATAATATAATGATGATGATGATGATGATGATGATGATGATGATAATAACTGATAATAATAAGTGACATATTACCCAAACGGCATATCCACAGAGTGGCTCTTCATCCGTTGGGGGACCAACGGCTTAACGTCCCTGTCCACGGACGGTGTAGCGAAAGAGGGCCGTAAAATACAACTCTCGGCCAAGGCCGGGAATTGAACTTGGAACCTCCTGGCAGTCTGGGATCTTGCTATGCTCACCACGCGATATCTTGTATATTAATGTCCTCATTGATTAAATTCAGTATATTCCCCATTACAATAACTTTTTTAATAACTGATTCGTTATGTTATATTTTAAACACATCAATTATATCATAAGACACCCACAGAGTAATATCAATAGATTACTGTGCTAATTTATGAGTAAATGAAAAGGCTAACACAGAGTCTACCGATTGAGAGGTTGAAATAGCTATTTTTAACAACATTGTAAATTCAGGAATTTTTTATTTTATATATAGATATTGTAAAGCGCTTTTGGGCTAAACGGAATTAGCGCTATATAAATATTATTATTATTATTATTATTATAGGTTGCTCTGGGGTGCGACCTGGTACCTTGTTTGGCAGGGTCTTCCATCGATCTAGCTCAAGAACTCGAAGGCATAGAGGTACAGATCGACTAAAACAGTATACACACATTCCCCATAGGAAATACCTTGCAACCGGGTCATGAATTTGGAACATGTACAAGTGAACATCACTCAAATCTTCTAGATGTTAACAACTTTTGTTATTTACTAAGCCATAAGTTACTAGGATTTACGCCTGGATAATCCACGTGTGTCTAAATATCGTATCCATGCCACGCTGTAACTCTAAGGCAGCACCAGATATCTAACATCCGATCGTTCCCTAAAATTTTCCGAAGATATCCCAATTTTTCGGAAGATTTTACATGTTTTTTCAAAAAAATTTCCAAATATCTAAAGAAAAGACTTTTTCAAGCATTTTCGAGCGTTTCCGAAAATATCCCGGAAATTATCGAAGATTCCCGACATTCATGGCTTAATGAATATAATAAACAAAACAATACATGGACGCTTGCAGATATTATCAACACTCAAAGATAGAAGTCGTATCTCAGCGCGGCCATATAATACCCTCTATGATATCCACCCGGCCTGCGAGCCATATAAGGACTCTAGCTATAACTTTACCACAGTTACGTAAATATAAAATTTCTCCTTCTAGTAAGCAACACTCTATATACTAAATGGACCAATGTACTTTTGTAAGTAGATAAACTCTGATGGAGATTTCTAGTTAATGTTTTCGACATTGACATGAACTAAACTGAATCAAAAATGTTCAATCTTAGGTATAATTAAAGAATATTACCAGAGTGGTATGTTTGTTTTCCAAGCGGCAGCTGCTCTGCCAGTGGTTGCACTGCACAGTGTGGCCAGGGTTCCTTGTCGTCATGTTTTAATTGAAGCAATTCCTTGTGTATACCCTTAACCTTTCCGTCATCTCCGACACATTGAGAATTCGACCTTTCTTCCTGTGATGAGGCAACTTCATCTTTAATAACTTCAGTTCCAATCGCTTTAGTAGCTCCAAATATTCCTTTGCTTCGCAGGGGGTTGTGATCATCAGAATCAATTGTATCACTTTGCGATCGACGTTTGAACTGAATACAGCTGCGATAGTGTCTTGCATTGCGATTTAGCATTTTCCTGTTCTTGCTCACTATTGTGTTATCAGTTTGTCTCTGCGAATATCTCAGGATCCTCTCCCCAGAAATCGCATTTTGATCCTTAACCAACGCAATGTTATCTGTTCCAATACTCTGAGCCACTTCTTGAGTAAAGATATCCTTGAATTGACAAGATATGTCAAAGGACTGAATATTTTGTGACTTGTAGCGTCTTCTATTAATGGGTTTAACAGGCGTTGCCTCTCCAAATTTACGACGCACAATACTGTGTTTGTGATGACAAATATTCTCCATGTCAAGTCTTTCTTTATCTTCTGAGTTTGATAGCGATAAATGATCTTCATCTGATGCCAAACTGTTTATACAAAGTTTAAGTAAATGTTGTGGAAAATCTGAATTTATCTCAACTCTTTTCGTATCTACTAACTCATTTTCAAAATGAGTTGGTGAATGTTCGTTATCCAATGCGCGAGGAAATGGCAACTCATTTGTCTTGGTGAGGATTTCCTTGTTTTGGTTTTTAAGACTTGTTAAAGAAACCCTACTTTCAACTTCGTTAGTGTTTGTCAAACTGATCACACTGTCTGTTGCTTGTTTTAGATAATCTTGCCCTTTGTTTCCACTAAGGCTTTGTGATCCCACTCTATTCTCAGTATCAGAACGAGGGAATTGCACGTCCGATGTTTTTGTTGGCAAAGAACTATTACTGAGCGATCTGGTTTTGTGCACGCTCAGACGCAAATGTACACAAATTGCCAACGCAACTAGGCATACAGTTACCATAGGTAGAAACAGAGTTATCAGTCTCAGTATCAGGGCATTTCTGTACAGGTTACGCCTAAAGAACATGACGCTTAGCTTTGTACCAGTGCTCTCCCATGTAGAGAAGAGGGAACCCTGAAGAAAGGCATCCATGATCGCAGAAGTTACCCATACAATTGTGGTGATCACAATGGCTTTGCTCTTCGTGTGCCAGACGTAATATTTAAGTTTATAACCCACTGCACAATATTTGTCAAGCATCAGAATTAGAATCGATAGAACGTTAAGGCAGTAGAAAAAAGACTCCAAGATCTGCAATGACCACAGTGCTATAGAATCAAGTTTGAAGTCGCTGTCTAAGACCGAAAATTTGAGGAACAAAGATCCGTGTAGAAGAGTATTCAGCAAATCCTTTATGGCCAAGTTCAGAACAAGGCAGTTGGCTGCTGTACGAAGGGTCCTGTATTTTGCCCACAGCAAGCAAACAAGTCCATTGGTTAGTACAGAAAACGTTATAGTAAATATGGTTAGTATACTTTGCACTAATGTTACTGAGCGAGATACATGCGCAGTGTCCAAGAACATACCATTTTGCGAAATGTTTGGCATGATTAATTCAATCTATTAATTTTTTCTCCGCAGTTTCTCGAATCGTCTTCACGCCCTTGACTTCCTTACTTTTTACCTGGTAACGTTGTTCAGCTGTTCACAAGAGTACAGGCAGCAGAATGCATTTATAGCCGCAATGCTGAAGTAATAACTAAAATAGTGTATACTGCTTGGAAAAGGATTAAGAACTATTCCGCAATAGAAGGAGCCATGTCTACACTTGGGCAGTGCAAGTGCAATCTCCGCTTTCCTTGTCAATTGGCAGGTGGTTATGTGTCACAGATATCTCACACTTCTTAGTGCTATTTTAACGCTTTGATTAATTTCAAAGGCAAATTATTGCAACTTCGCCTGATAACCGTAAAATACATTTATCTTGAGTATTTAGGTTGTTCTTTTTATTTGTATCAGAGTTAATCCCAGTTTAATTTCACTTATCGCTCAAACTGAATCCAAACGCCAAGCAGAGGGCAGTGGACGACAATACGAAGTTGATTGCAAAGCAACCAATGTGTGAAGTTTTCCGGATTCAGTTTCAATAGGAATTCCTTTTGTGGCCATTTATTCTGCTTTCTTGATTATGAGTTTTTACCCATCACGTAGAATGGAAGAATTGGCCGAATTCTTCTCCAGAACAAACTGTAAACGCAAAATAACTGTTCAGGACAATCTGTTCCGGTGATTTAGAAACGCTACATATCTTTGATCTTAGAAAAATTTATATTGACAAGCTTCTTCGGATGGAAGTTCACACATCAATCACGAAAGACGAAACTGAAAAAATAGTTGAGTCATTTCATCGACCTTACTTTAAGACCTACTGACCATCATTTTTGGGGTTCAAATACCGAAATAACATTGCACAATCACCACCTGGCTATTCGGTAATTTCATTTGTTCAAATCGCTCCTTTTTAGCGCTTTTAGCGCTATTAGCGTTCCACGTTCTCCACGAAGAGCAGGAATCCCGAGAAGGAAATGGGAAAAGAGGTATGCTATCACCAAAAGATAGAATTCTGTTTAGCCGTCCTGTCGCTAGATCCAAAGTGACAATAAATTAGCATACCACAGATAACGAAGTAAAGAAAGAAATTGTTTTCTTACCTGCCGGATACTGCTGATTGCCAAGTTTTCTTCACCAACAATATTTGATCTACATCTCCGCCCCTCTTTTCTCACTTTCTAATGTCGCATTATTCCAAAACCAGTGGAAAGAATCCTCGTAATTAAAGCCACTCATCTTGCTCAATTATAAAACATAATCCTGAGTCTTTGATCGATTACCTAGACTACCTATACCTCCAAAATCAAGAACGTTATTGCAGTGCGCTTAAACAAACATTCTGGTGTGGTCAGTATGTATAGTGCTCTTAACAAACTCAGCTCTTATGACTTATGCTTAGCATTAGGTTATCTAGCTGCAGAGACAACTGTCTCTGCGTCCGTTATACTAACAAAGCCCAGAATTGAAGTAAGACACCCAGCAACTGATCTGTTTTAATGATATCCCGGTTGGTGATATACACTGACGAGAAAGTAAAGATATATGAATAGACTTAAAACGAATAAAATATATTTATTAAATACGAACCTAAATTATAAAGAAAAAACGTAATATTTATCTTGGTATTAATAACACAATTATTCTACTAACACCCATTGGATATGAGATAAATATAGCCAAGTCACAACTATCATATCTCATACTGATTGATCCACTAAGTGATACTGGAATAACTGTCATGTTATTTCACAGTTCAGTATCATTTCTGAAATATTTATGTCGATCTTGAGCCAAAGCTGTAATTTCTAAAACTGAAGCAGAAAAAGCCGCAAAACTAAACCAGAGATCTTTCATGTATGTCTTTGTTGCAAGTGTGATCGTAGGAAATTATAAACTCACTCTAAGTAACAGGTTACTGACGTATTCTGCTGACGGGATGTTTCGCAATCTGAATCCTTGCGAATACGTAGTTGTCGCGGATGGGTTCACACTGATTTCCAGGAACTGTTCAGAGATTTAAATATTGGATTTTATTCCATTTTTACCCTCTAAAAAATTAAAACTAATTATGGAAAATGTAATATTATATATTTTGGTTCAAAAGCTTTAAATGAAATTCCTTTGATGAATCTTTGAAAACTTTGATCATGAGTTTTCGGCGCTTAAAACGGGAACTCAAAGTTCACTTTGTTATCAGTATATTTCCAATAATATGTGCCGTCACCTCTAGATTTTCTTTTTCTCCGTCTCATTTGAAAGATATTTTTATATCTATTTATATGTGTGTGTATTTACATTTCTCTAGTTTATATTTTGTTAGTTTTTTTCCTCTTCCTGATCAATTCATATTGATTTAAATGTAATGGGCACCGACTAGAGTATCTCCTACGGTTATTTCTGGTGCCCAAACACTACATCTTGTTAATTTCTAACTACTAAATTTATATGTATCTAAACGTGGTTGCAATAAATATGTTGTTGCTGGTGTTTTGCTTTCCCTCAGTAAAACAATTCTATTAATTGGTTCCCTAAGTTTGTTACCTTGCAAAAACGTTCAAACGGGCAATGATGCCACAAATGACTGAAATAATTTATTTTAATTAAAGATGGAGCCTGATCTCAAGTCTAAAAAACGCGGTAATTTCGGACGTAGCAATTTGATTCAATACAACATATAATAATGCTACATTTATTGAACTTAGTTATGTTTGACAGTTCAGTATGAACGAAACAAATTACCCGACATACTCTGCAGAAAAACTGAACAAAACGAAGTGAAGATCGAGTCGGCGAATGACACCAAATGCGGTTGGACATTCAATCTAGGATTATGCGGTCAGTACGCTTAAGTTTGTTATCCTAGCGAACGGAGTGACGCTGGTCTTGCTTGTTCTAAAATGCCTGAAAGTGAAGTAAATTGCACAATATACATAATAAACAATATTCGGGTTTAGATGGGATTTTTTCTTGACTTTTTTTTTGTTATGAAGTTTATTCGTCCTAAAATTTTCACGATTAAAGTAATCAGCGCTCAAAGAATCTTATCGAAAACTCGATTTTCTTTTGCAACATCGAACGTTTTCAAATATTTCTGTGTTGAACTATATGCAAGTTAACCCGGCTGTTCCCGCTGGAAGCACCGTACGTGCGAGTGTGAAGTTACCGTTGGTTGGATAATAGGAGAGCTTTACAATCAATCTTCAGATTTAAAGAATGAGATTGATTAAACGTGTTAACAGTGGAAATGTGGAGGATATTCACCCGGAATAACTGGGTTTCCTCTCATCCTTTCTAAGGTTGTAGCCACATGCATATGCAGATAAATTAGAAGAGGTGTTAAAGACGTTAATTGGAGAGCCGAAAATCTAGGTATTGAAGACAGATTGGGATTCGGCGAGCATATACGAGTAGCTTGGAAGTCGAAACAAGTCGCATCTCATTTCGACCTTCGAACACTTTTTATATCGTCTCTGTTAGCGACAATTGACCATAATAAAAAAGATGGCGACTGGTACATCTACCCATAAAACTCTAAAAACACTCATAAAAATGCACTGAAAGGTCCTAAAAACTTCAAAACTAGCATTCACAATGTTTTCAGTACAGGGACAAATTACGCAAAAATATCTGGCTTTTTATGTGCCTATTCGTTGTGTTTGGTTCGCAAGGTATTGTGGTTAAATGTACAGCCACCATCTTTTTTATTACGGTCAATTGCCCAGCTGCTGTCCAGTGTTCACAACAAGTTAAAGGAGTTCACAGCTATATCAATACGACAATAGTCATTCACTGTCATCCCTAAAAATTTCATTCCTTCAGCTCTCAATTCTTCAGATGATGTCTCTGCAACGAACAAGGATATCTTAGAAAAGAAATCTAAGAATATATTGGAATTTCTTCAGTATTGACATCCAAGCTATGTCAAACTATGTCATCAGGGTTCGTACTCTTTTGGACTTACAAAATTCCACGACTTTTCATGACTGACCTTTTTGTGTTTTCCATGACCATTTTCTTGTAAATAGTAGACGAAACTATGTGTCAATCGGTTATAATAATTCATAGGTATCATGAATTTTGGATCTTGTGACTTATTTCAAACGTGAAATCTGTTAATTATCGTATTGTTTTTTTTTTATCAAGCTTTGAAATCTCCCACTTCCAAACAAAATTTTTACCAAATTGTGCACGTTTGTATGCAGTTTATTCATTTTGATAATTTTCCATGACAATAAACCCAAATTTCCATTACCAAAGCTGAAATTCCATGACTTTCCAAGCCTGGAAATTATTTTTTGAAATTCCATGACTTTCCAGGTTTTCCATGACCCGTACGAACCCTGGTCATTACCAATGTACTGGAATGAGAATTTACGTTTTAACGAGTTTTGTCAAGCTATTAGGTGACACGTGTCTAAATAAAGTATTGAAAGACAGAACATGTTCAATTCTCCGGCGAGTAAACAACATTGAAGACTAAATGTATTTATAAAATAAACCAGATACAACGCGCAGGTTGATTGGAAAACATGACTGCGTTTATTTATAAAAGAAACAGAAAACAATTCCCGTGTTGCCATTTAATTAGGGTAACAACTCGTGCAAGTGTGTGAGAATTTGTTATCCCAAACTTAACCCGTGTTACACAATTCGATGGAAAACACTAAATGCTTTCTATTTTTGTTTATATTGCATTATTTTATACACTGACGATAATTGTAGAACAGGGCGTCTGTATGGCATTCCAGGTTTCAAAATACTATGGGCTTTCCAGGCCAGGAGCGCCTTGAGACACTTTCCAGGAATATTTTGAAGTCAAAACGTAGGTGTATACGAACTTAGTTTCCCAGTGATTTTCTTCTTGAAAGAAAAGAAAACACTTCAGCAGTCTGGATTTACTTTATATCCCTTGAGTTTTCAGGAATCAGGACAAAATTCCAAAACATTCAAGGAAAGTTAAATATTGCAGGCCCTTATCCAGTGGTTAAGTTATCGGATGGAAAAGGATTTATCTCGGTGCTGGTTGGTGCTATCTGCTCTTTGAACAACTTTGTTCTTTCCAGAAACCTAGGAATACTGATATTACCGGCTTACCGGCTTATTGAGTAGGACTTTACATGCAGTTAGAATTTGGTGAGTATCAATTAAATATTGATTCTAGTTTTCAATTTTTCATTTTCGTTTTAGCAACGTCAATCACCAATCTGCCACACACCATATTTTCTTCAGATATCCCATAATATTTCACCACCACAGTTAGCCTAGATACTGCACTCCCTAATGCCGGATACACCCAGTACATCGCCATGAATCAACCATTACCGGTCCCAAACCCTGTAAACTCCGCATCTGACTGCAATCCTCCCCTAAAGACACCTACACACAACACGCGACTAGACCACAAAACGCGCACACCTGAATAAATAACTCGTTTATTTTCATATTCATAAATATAAGATATCTTCTGGTGGATATAAATACACACATTTTCGGGAATCCTTTGAAATGTCAAAATATAAGGAGCATCGATATTGCATAGGGCATCCTAACCCGATAAGTATGTAAATTAGTTCCGTGCATTATATTATATTAGTTATATGTCACATCACAACATATATGTACTATAATATATATCATATCATATATCATATCGTATACCATATCGTATCGTATCATATGCATGTATATCATATCATATCATATCATGTCATATCATATCATACCATATCACATCATGTCGGCGTACTATTGTTGCCAGTGAGTCCATTCAAAACTCCTTACGCAGTTCTTTCTATTGAAACTCAAAACCAAAAATAAACTGCAACAATGAAAGTGGAAGTAGAAGATGCACTTTTGAAGAGTTCCGAGTTACTAACAGATTCCTCTTAACGGGGTACTCAAGTAAAACAAAAAGTTGGTCGCTATGGAATATTAAATTCACGTATTATGCATTACTACTGATGATGCATGGTAAGATTTCATGGACATGTTTCTCACCGGACAGAGAACATATTGGTAGATTTGACGTCGTCATGATGGTCTATACCATTGGGAGGTCAAAAAATATAAAACTGAAAATATTAAAGCTGCATGCGTTACGGATTTTTGCCGATATTATTCCAGACTTCTTAATATATATCACCTGCAAAAAAGTATGAAAAGATAATTTTAAAATGATTTCATAAACTGTTTGTTATTGAACAAAATTCTATTGCTGCTTGTGATACTTCCTTCTATAAATCTTATTCCTAGAAAAACGCTTCATACTTCTGTTGGTTCCCCTTCTTATTAAAGGCTTGAACTATAATTTTCATATACTGGACAATGATGACGTCATGAACTCAACCAATCATTTGTCTGTCAAGCAAGAAATGTTTCCAAGAAATTGTAACCCTTTACAAATAGTATTAATGTTTGAAACGGGTTCTAAATTTCGTTAGCAACCACTGAACTTTTTCTTTTAGCACAATGACCCGTAAATACGAACCTTCTGCCTTAGTAATCTTCATAAACTCGGGCGCATTTACACAAACATGAATTCAATAGAAAATATTATACTAAACACAAATCAGGAAATAACAACCACCAAAAGTAGAGAAGCAATAGGCCCAATCAGAAGCTAATCACGAGACTGAAGCATGCAGATTCTATCTATTTGCTGCAACCTGTGACGACACTCTACTTAACGCTTGAGACTCAGCCGACGAACAGCAACATGCATACCTATATTTTGTAGCGCGCTTCGCGTAATGTGTACGAGTCGCGTATTCAACACGAAGGGTGTGATAGGCTAAACATCGCTGATGTGAAACTGTTTATGATTGGATAAGATATAGACTTCCAAGACTCGCTCGATTGGGGACCAATTTTCGGACTTTTTGGCAAAGAAATGGGCTGTTTTGCAGTCTACCAGCCTTGTTAGGTATTGAAACTCTTCCTGCTCGTTCCTCAGTGACGTCATAAGCTTCTACCAGGACATCAGACCACTACCAACCACTACCATGGAAACAGCTTCTCAGACGCGCAAGCATATGAATCTTAAACAGCAGCAGGTTATGGTCAGTAGGTAGGAGAGAACATTCCAATGAAATTGTTGAAACCGCATTCGCAACAAAATGTGGGTTTCATGTATGTACATCAGTGATCACGTGACCGAATAACGCTCTGTGATTGGTTGTTTTTGGTATTATTACGATGGCAAAGTTACTCAGTTAAGTAAATTAATTGTAGGAGACACATTGGCCAATGTCGTACAGACTCATGCTACACTGATAACGTTACAGCAACCTCTTGCTCTGCCAAATGTTTTATTATTGAAGATGATAGTGCGCATGTCACAAGTTTCTGTGCTAGAGTCACGTGTCTCTGATCGTTTGCTTTTGTGTGCTGACATTTACAAGTCACCGTTTCAAAGTAGCATCATAACTAAACAATTAACTAACCAGTCTAATAGCTTCTCTTCACCACAATTACTCGGACACAACTATTAAAAGCAAATGTATTGCGACATAAGACTAGAGAAAACTAATGAATGGAAACCACCTTTATCGCATATTCAGCCCCAAGAGGCTGAAGACCCATACCATACTAGTCAAGCACTACATTCACTTCTTAGCTTCTACAGAGACAGGTTGTAACGCGGGAAGATTTCGTCAAAGTTTGGAAAGTTTGTTTTCACAAGCTTCGTAAATAACTCTTTCAGTCGCGTTGCTGCCTCGTATGCGAACGACGTTGGCTGAAATAAAATGAAATATCTGTGTAAGACAGCTAAAACGAGCTTGAAAACAACATGTATCGCAATGAGAGTTCACGAGATTCGAGGGTGTATGAGAGTCGATGATAGTGTATGAGAGTGCATGAGAGTCAATCAGAGTTCACAAGATTCGAGGGTGTATGAGAGTCGATGATTGTGTATGAGAGTGCATGATAGTCAATGAGAGTTCACAAGATTCGAGGGTGAATGAGAGTCGATGAATGTGTATGAGAGTCAATGAGAGTGCATGAGACTCGATGAGAGTGTATGATAGTCAGTGAGAGTTCACAAGATTCGAGAGTCGATGAGAGTGTAGGAAAGTGTTTGAGAGTCAGCGAGAGTGTATGAGAGTCAACGAGAGTTCACAAGATTCGAGAGTGAATGAGAGTCGATGAATGTGTATGAGAGTCAATGAGAGTGCATGAGAGTCAAGAGAGTGTATGATAGTCAGTGAGAGTTCACATGCACAAGATTCGAGAGTCGATGAGAGTGTAGGAAAGTGTATGAGAGTCAGTGAGAGTGTATATATGAGAGTCAATGAGACTGCACGAGAGTCGATGAGAGTGCATGAGAGTCAGTGAGAGTGTATGAGAGTCGTGCGAGTGCAAAAGAGTGAATGAGAGTCATGAGAGTGCATGATAGTCAACGAAAGCTTCACTAGCCATAACCGGCTACAAATGGTACGTTGCTTACCGGGTTATATTCATGGCAGTTACGAAATAACAGCTGGACGTCGCTCACAAAGTCGACAACACTCTCGTATCGCAAGCTGTGTAGTTTGTCCTTGATAATCGTCAGGGTCACCGGCTCCTTCACCTTCATGTAATAATCCGGGAACTATAAAAACATTGTTTAGTGTCTAGTGTGTCTCGAGTGATTTCTCAGTCAGTGTTTAGGAAACTAAAACGAACAAATTAAAACAAGAGATTTAAAGAGTAATAAAGTTTATTACTCTAGGGTCTGTTTCACGGATTCACTCTACATAGAAAACAAATTGTCTATACTAGAAGAAAAACATAGACATAGACATACACGTACACTTGCACATACAAATTACATATACAGCTGTTTCAGAAAAGGTTAACTGTGTACAATAGTGAATACCACGACCGAAAGGAACTATGGGTTGTACAAAATATAGAGTAAATACACGGTGGTGC
>JANVCJ010046325.1:0-13480 GCA_026413505.1 Epizoanthus ramosus | reverse complement strand
TATCTATCTATCTATCTATCTATCTATCTATCTATCTATCTATCTATCTATCTATCTATCTATCTATCTATCTATAAGCACTCTGTGCCCAGCTAGGCCAGGGAGGTATGGATATTATTTTCTGTTTTCTTCTGGTAACACTAGCTGTTAATTTCAGTCCTAGATACTGCAGGCCAGGAGGAATTCAGTGCCATGCGTGAACAGTACATGAGGAATGGTGAAGGTTTTCTTTTAGCATTTTCAGTAACAGATCGATCAAGGTTTGTACCTCATAATTTGACAAAATATTGTTTCAAAACACACAATAATTGTTAGTAAATCTTTCATATTTACACTGACAGTAAAATAATATATTTTATAGTGATTTTATCTGTTTTTTCTGTTGCAGCTTTGATGAAATAAACAAGTTCTATAACCAAATCTTAAGAGTAAAAGATAGGTAAGCTGTCTACTAAGATTTATAAATTATAGTATTATTTAAATAACAGCTTTTATGGTAATCGGAATAAGTGTTTTTCAAAATTCTATCTTGTGAGTTGGCCCTTGTTGGTACTGGGTATACTGCAGTTTTGTAGCTAGACAAGAAGAACTTCCCAATCTTGTTTTTGTATTAAGATCTGTTTCGTATTTATTTAATATTTACTTTGGTTTTCAATGAAATTTGAATATGAACATTGCCACTGCACTTAAGCTTGTAACATAATTATATTTATTTATAAATAATATATATATATATATATTTTCCCTTGGGCTGTTTAGTTTTTTTAGGTTTTTTTTTGTTGGGGGGAGGGGGGCAGGAATTGTTTTGTGTTTGGAAATGTATGGTGTTGTAATATGCTTTTCTCTTCCATCGGAAATCACACTATGTTGAGTTTGTGGCTTTTTGTGTAAATATATATTATGCTTTTAGGAAGGCAAGGGAAAGTAGAACTAGAATTTGAATGGATTTAGTAAAGTATATTTATTATAATATTATTTCTGATTTCTTTTTTGTATTTTACAGGACTGAATTTCCTATGATTTTAGTGGGAAATAAATCAGACTTGGAATATGAAAGAACGGTAATTATTAAGACTTGTAAAAAAATATTTTTAGTAATTCAACAATATGTACAATTGATTGTACATTTAGTCAGGAAGAGCAAACAAAGCATGCCAGTGATAAGAATGCTTATTGCGATCCTGTTAAATTTACAATAATCTATTTTAAATCCTAATGAATTTGGTACCAATTAGGGCATTACACCTGGTTTTCACTAGCAGAATTACCATAGAAACAAAAAAGGGTAGGAGGATTCTGTCCCGGTAAAAACTAGCTACCGGTTGAAAAATAAATTATTTTCAAAATTTTACTCTTCACCTAGATAAGGCCTTAAACAACTCTTGCTCCATCCTACTTAACTGACGTCCTAAAGATCTACATGCCACAGAGATCCTTACGCTCCTGCTCCAAACATCTTCTGACCATTCCTGCCACAAACCTTTAGTTAAATCCTACGGAAATCGTGCTTTCACAGCAGCAGCACCATGGATGCACTTCAGTCAGAATCGCGAATTATTTGAACATTTTTAAACATTCTCTCAAAACCTATTTGTTCAGTAGATATATTCTTTAACCATACATGTAAATTTTGAACCCTTTAGTTTATAAATATACTTTAATTTTAATTTTTATGCCTTATAAGTAAACTGTCTCAGGGGGTGGGGGAGGTTCGGTGATGAGGTCCACCTAGGCAAAGATTGTCACTTTAGAAAGATCATTGTAAAAAACACAGGGTAAAGAGATACCACGGTATTTAAATTGAAATTGTAATGTCACGGCTTAGAAAGATTCATAAAACATTTTAAGTACAACTGAGAGTATACCTATCAAAATGCACGAAATGGCGTCTCAGAGAACCGATTTTTCAAAAATTTCCCGCTGGGTCATGCACCCAGACCCCCCTAGAAACTCACGCCTTCGGCGCTCGCAACATCCATTGACCAATACAATGGTCCGCATAAATAAAAAATGAACCTCCTCATTTAGGGGCCAGGCTACGGGCCTGGTACATAATTTATTAATATAAAGTTCCTATTAATTACTTGTACATAATGTACAATTTTGAACATTATATATATATATTAAATATAAATGAAAGAGAAAGCAGCTCATTCTGAGACAAAACTGTATCTAGAGCAATAACTTCCTAAAATGGAAACACTGTCTATTAAATTCCCATTTTACATGTACACTAAATGCTGCTAGTTTTACACATACTGTAATATAAAAGAGAAGGGAACTTTTGACTTGGTATTGAACAAAGCAAACTTATTCCAAACACATTTCATACTGGACATGGGATGACAGAATAGCCAACTCAGTATTAAGCTGCAAACATCTATTCATCATTCGATCATCGAGTACTTGTCAAATAAGTATCAAGCTCATAACTTAATTTTTACAAATTTACTATTCGTCTACTAAGTTGACATTTAAATTTAATACATATTAATTATTTTTAAATAGACAATCGCAAATTAAAACTGTTATTAATAATAATAATAAAAGCTTTCAAACACATAGAATTTACGTAATTATTATAACTGACAATGATGAAGATATGTTATTTTCAAAATCCAAACTTTATGAAAACTGCATGATTGCATACTCATTAATATTAATAAACAAGTAATGCCAAACAATGTTGATGATCATGATGCAATCAATATGCTCAATTGCTCAGAAAATTGCTTCAAATGTTTGGATTATCTTCTACAGGCCAAGGTTTAAAATAGTTGCATATATTAACAAATTAGGCCCGAGACTGTGTATAATTATGTTGATGTTTAATTTTGCTCTTGGTTAAAAAAAATTCATTGAACCATGATTTTAGATTTTTATTTTCAGGTATAAATTTGGGTTAGGGTTAGGGGCAGAGGGCTGGCCAACATGGGACATAAATTAATTATATATAATTATGTAGTCTAAGTAACAACAGATGTGAGGGATGTTTGGAACAAGCTGATGTGTGGTCTAGTGGAGATCAAGGTGGATTCTAGATCTTGAGGTTGTGGGTTCAAGTCTTGGTACATGTGCATGTACAGGTACAGAAGAAAACATTTGTTCGGTAATAAAATGTTTAGTGTGATAGGTTGGGTTGAGGGTGTAATTGAGAATAATTGAAGGGGGTACAACGTACATGTAGTTGGGAAGCCAGGGGGTGCAGGGAGGGTATTCAAGGGAGAGCCAGCAAATGTGGGTATTCACGGGGCAGGGATGCAAACTAACACTCGCTTGCTCGCCAGAGACAAATGATTTATGTCACAGGCAAGTACAAAGTAAAAACTACTGGCCTCATAGGTGAGTGAGTAGACTGCAATACAGTCTCTTCCTTCGCCAGGAGTACGAAGATCGAGACAAGTCCGAAGATCGAGACGCGCGGCCGGAAGGAAAAGGGAATGGGGATGAGACAGCCTCTCGCCCCAATCTCCTCTTCGCCGACCGCGCAGCCAAAATCGCTCAGCGATCCCGTTCTCGACTGATTTCTGGCGAAAGAAGGGACTGTTTTGCAGTCTAGTGAGTGAGAGACCAAATTTCATTTTGTAATGCGGAACATAAGTTTGTATGTATACATGTGCCACATACAAACATTCAGTTGCACAAATCTACAAGTGATGACAAGATTTTCTGTCAACAATATTCACTTTTTAAACTTTAGTAGTGTCAATGGCGATAACTTTTCTTTTTAGAACAAAAAATATATTGACCAGTTCAAAAAAATTATACTGGTTTGAAAAAAATTAACTGGTTTAAATTAACTGGTTTTTAAGTTCCAAGACCAATTAAATTTTAAAAAAAATGTACTAAACTATATGTGAATACATACCTGGTAAGTAGCGGCATCTAGATTTGAGAGAGCAACATACAAAAGGTTATTCTGTATCGTGTATAATCCTGAAGGAATGGCCAACTTTAATGTTTCCATTGGTTTGTTCAAGATCTCCTCCCGCATAACTGCCCAGAAATTTCCTGTACTATATCCAAGGTTATGAAATATAATAGCAACACAAGCAATAACTTTGAGAACTTCTGATACAACAACAGCTGTAGACGCCAGGTACATTGGTCCTTTAAATGAAACTGTCCGAGAATATCGCATGGTAAGTACCAGTGATGATGTCTGTACGACGAGGATTCCAAGGCAAATATACTTTAGAGGGATTGCCACAGCACTGCCAACTACAAGGAGAAATTGTAACATCATTTGAGATTGGTTGTTAGCAACAAACAAGATGACAAGTGTAGGCTTCTTCAGTCACATTATAATAATAATATATCAGTTTTTGTACGCATTTAGCTATGCCTTGAGCAATGCGTTTAGGGATAATGAGAAGGAAGCGGGAGCTTGAGCATAGTTGACGAGTAGGGTGCTAATGATTAATGAGTTGGTCAGGAGTAGATAGTCAGGAGCAAGGCCATTTAGAGCTTTAAATTAAGGTGATGAGCAGAATTTTATAACATATATATGCGTGATTCAACTGGTAGCCAGTGTAAGGATTTCAGGATGGGGTGATCTGTTCTTGACGCTTGAATCCTGTAATAAGGCGAGCAGTAGTGCTCTGTATCTGTTGAAGTTTGCTAATTTCACTGGAGGGGAGACCGTAGAGTATACTGTTGCAGTAGTCAAGACGAGATATTATTAGAGCGTAGACGATTTGTTCTAGGTTTTGCCTGGATAGATACTTGCGAATTTTCCCAACATACTTAATGGCAAAGTTCTATACATTTCTATTTGCTGAGTAAGAGTTAGTACTTTGAACAGTATGTACACAAATTGTATAGGCCTGTCTAAGGATTTCAATAATTATTATTAATACAAATCACATGTAACTGTGCCTCATAGTCATCAATATAATAGACCTGTGGCTTTCAATCATGTGACAAAAGTTCACTTTCAGCAGCAGATGACAGTCAAACTGGAAGCTCAATATGGCTGGAGGGAGAACGTCACATTGCCAAGTGTGATAAAGAAATTGAGTTATCTGAGCATTTTTTCCAATCTAGGTTCAAATAAAATATTCAGTCAAGATACCAACAAAAATTACTTTATGCAAAAGCTGGATTAATTTTCGACCTTATGAAAGAGGATACATTCGCAACAATTTTCCCAAACTTCAATTTCCCAGGATCTCAACAAGGAAAACACAGTCATTTTTAAAATTTATGGTTTACAGTCTCTTATTTTGCTATTTTCGGCTAAACAAGTCTGGAGATTTTGAACAGCATCTGGAGTTTTCACAAATTTTCTGATATCATCATGTGACCACTAATCATTGTCAAAAATTGTTACCCAGGTTGAACAGTTTTTTCAGTTATCGGCCAATATCTTTGTTGTTATGCAATTAGTCATACCCATAAACCTATATCAATGGCCAGAAAGCTTATAAAATTCTGGGTCTATTTCATGATCCAGTTGAAAAATCAATTTTGATAAACCAGCATAAGAACTGTTTCCTCTAAAGCCATTTGCCTTCCTTCAGGACATCCCAAATTTCTTGAACCTCAGTTTAGGCATCGCTCATTTGTCAAATTATCAGGCTTAGCTCTGTTTATACTACTATTTTTTTGCTATAGTAATAATTATCATCTTCTTCACTTTCAATGCATAAATTTTACATTATCTGCTCTAAACAACTAACAATGCTGCCAACCGATACCGATCAAAATTCAATTTTCTGGTAACTTAGAACTTCTATATTATATTTCGAAAATTGGCAGATCTGCCGACTCTCCCAGTTTCAGTGTCTCCCTCTTTTTACCTTTTCTCCCAGCAAAGACCCGAAATCACCTGGTTTTTCAAGAAAAATTAAGACTTCATATAAATTATATATCTATAATTTCTTGTGCACATATTTATTTGGTTTTTATAGTGCAAATACAGACTTGAACTTCTAAAATCTTATTTTCTTATCAAAAAATTGTAATTGTTCATGACCTTTAATTCAATAATTCCAATGTCACTTAATCATTGTGTTGTTCGGTAAGGATTCACTGCTGTTTGTCATGCTTCAGAGTGACCGTCCGGTGAGGACCGGACATTATTTGCACCCTCACTTGGTATATAACGCCTTTTAAAGACTTTATGACCGTGGCAAAGTATATGATGCTTGACCGCTTGTAATAATTAAATTTCATATGCATGAGATTACTTGTAAGTGCCTCAGCCTAAATAGTCACTATAATAGTGCGTATTCCGAGTGTCGCCAAAAGAATTGACACACATTTATCTAAAATATATTCTTGCTGGACATAGTTGGGAACATCGGCACGTTTGACCTAGGGTACAGCATAAGCATTGTCTAGAACAGAACATGACAACGAACAGTCCTGAATCAGAGAACAAACAAACAGAAACGAGATAATTCCTAAATTTGTGATCGTGAAAGATCTTCAATGCATTCTCAGATCACCCCATCGCTCACAATGGTAAAATCTGCCAAACAACGAGTTAATCGACAGATAATCGTACTAAGAACCCACGTTTCGCGAACACTTACTTCTCAGAACCGGCTCCGGATCCGGCGGAGGGGGCGCTTCTCCTTTCTCGGCCGCCATTTTGGTTTCTTTGTTTGCAAAGTATCCGCTGACCGAATGCTGTGCTGTCACCTGGGTAGCGCCAAGGCCCCCGAAAAATATGTTCCACGTTTCCGTACGACGTGGCAGAAACCAATACCGGATAGTACGATTAAAAGTTTCCGAAATCCGCGAACTATTAAAAGATTAGTTGTCTTAGTTAATATAATGCCATGTTCATGATTATTCTTGCTGCATTTTGCTTTTCTGTCGCTGTTTTATATATGTTGAATAGCTAGGCAGCGATTTGGTTCAGTTTTTAGATTTCACTGAACTGAAAGGACTGATCAGTTTTGAAAGGATCTCTTCACTATATTAATCTATTCAATATTCTGCAAATTGATACTCTTTAAAACAAACGAGACTGAAATATGCGACAGAGATCCATTCGTCGGGACCAAGTGTCCGTTCGCTCGCCCAGTATCACGCTTTGTAAGGCCAAATAAAAAAAACTTATGTTTTGCGTCCATTTTTTTCGAAATTGAGGAGGAAGCGACCTTTTTTTGGAAACCTATCTCATCTTTTTTAAAGACAGTTAAGTATATGTATTTATAAGGTAAAAAGCGAGTGTTTCTGTAATAGATCTCCATCATCGAACTCGCCACTATGGCAAACTGAGCAAAAATATCGCTCAGAATCAGAGTTTGCTGTCCGTCCAAAATGGTTCAGGCATACCAAGGCTTTATCACCTTATGTTTCAATCTTATTGAGACACAAATAAAAACCATGATAGTTGACCAACAAACAGCTTTGAAAAATGTCTTAAAAGTCTTGTGATTTGAAGTTTTGCACGCAACAGATCAGAAGCAATGGCTGACTCGTGCACGTGAGCGAGAGTATTATTTCCCACTATCAAATTACTTTTGGTTTGCAAAGTTAACACTACGAAAGTCTATTACCGGAATGTAGTTTGTTTGCTTTTCATTGTGAAAAATTTATATCAGAACACAAGGGAACGTCACTAAAATTTCAAATTTTCTTTTATTGGCCACGTTTTATGAAGATGTTCAGATTTAGGAAAAAAAAAAGAAAAAAAGGACGCGGCCTCCAAAAAGGAAGCGGGCAAGGACGCTAAACATAAGTTTTTTTTTACTTGGCCTAACTCGGTGAAAACACGGAAATGTTTTCTATTTCTCCAATAGTTCATGAAATCCTTCTTGTCTTGTTTTTAGTTGAGTAAAATGGGTCATTGAGGGAGAAAGTTATTGTATGAGAAACGAATTTTGAATAGCGCTAAGAAGAGCAACTGCAAGGACTGAATCAAGAGCGCCTCAGTGTCGATTTGTCAACCGTCAACAAAGTGACAAACCTGTTGTTTTTTTCCCGCCCATCGTCAAATTCTTAAAACTCACTTAACATTTGCCGCCACCACCCCACCCCCGACCGGCTCGTTGAGACCCACAGATTTAATAAGAGTTTTTAAAAGACAAGCTTTGTGCCGGGTTCAATTCACAGACTAATGCCGTCAAAAACAACAAATTTCAAGAAGCTACACAATTTAATTCTTCCTACCGTTAAAAAGACAAGTTTTATGAATAAACATTTCTCTGAACCAGTGGAATTCCGAATGTCGATATAGTCTTCAAGCAATCAAGGGTCTGATTCATTCAGGTTTTTTAGGCGAGAGAGATGGGAAACTGGGAATTAATTTTTTTTAGTTCATCACCTTACAGCATAAGAACCGGCCAACTCACTACTCTGCAATAATTACTAAACTAAACGTAACATTTCCCTATACTTTATCCATACACAACCAACACAAATCATAAAATGATAAATACAAAAGAAGCGAAACACGGCGGCTGAAGAAATGGTTGTGGTTTGCTATAACCGCCGTAATATTATAAATACTTGATGTTTGTTTTTATTCTTGAAATCCCGGCGTTTATAATAGTGTTTCAAAAGTTGAAATTTGATAAATCCTTCCTTCGTCTGAGGATATTTCAATTCCACTAGGCACTATATCAGTATATCATATATGATTTCGGTGTGTGTTAGTCCTTAGCGCAACTTATAAACTACATCACTGAGACGTCAGATATAACATACGTCACTCGTAGAATTGTCCACTAATGATTCACGTTCTAAAATGTGTTCATTGTCCCCAATATTGAAATAGCTATTTCATTAACTAAAAAGACGGAACAAGGAACAGGTGAAGCGAAAATGTTTAATATTGGCGAACTTTCGATGCTTAAATGGCGCCAGACCCGTGACGCATGTCAAGTCGATATATTACATTGTCTGTCGTGGTGTTAACTTGAATCTATCAACAGTATAAAACTGACTTATCCGATACTCCGTAGCATTGCCCGGGGTACCAGGCCCTACCCTGATAATGCGGTTTTTATAGATAAACTGCCATTGGCACTATTAACACTGTCAAAACTCAAACGGAAATTATAGGAAACGCTGTTGAAAAGAAGTGTGAAACTTGAATAACAAAAAAGAAACTGGTTAACGTCATGTTACCTGAATATGCAACAGCAGCGAGCATTGTTTGTCGCTAAAGTATATAAAGAGTTACCATGCGGTTTCGAATGGATTCAAAGCCATCTTATTATTACAAGGAATTATAAATGAGTTTGGGTTTTCTTCCGGTCGAGACTGCAATCTGCGATTTGTCCGAGTGTTTTCATTGCTGTATATGCATCTAATTTCCTCCATATTTGGACGCGCCAGCAAAGACGTCACACCCCTTGGGAAAGATATTCATTCAGTTTCCGTCAATATTTCCTCAGTATTGAACGAGAATTTTCCTAAGACTTATATTTATATCTTACATGCATTTAATGAAAGCGGCTTCGGCACAAAGAGATGAGATCGCGAGTGAACGTACGGGATCTGATTTCGTTATGGAGCGCTGGTGTTCCAGGTGAGTGAAGATGTCGTGATGCCCTCACACTCCGTACCAGTCCCCTGCGCGTTGTGTTATTTCTGCCAACTGCGCATTCGATGAGACTCGTCTCTCGTGCATTCCGATTCTGTGTCAAGAAATCGTTTAATTTTGGAAGCTTTTGACATCTAATTTGAAATGGATCTTTATACCATCACGGCCCCCAGATAGCAGGGGCCTTATTGAGAACTGGAGCTTCTAGGAGCGAATGATAGCACATTTAAGCGAGTGATTTCATCTCGGTAAGTTGACTTTCCCTAAGCTGTGTCTTCAGACTCGAGACTGTTCGGTTCCAGAATGAAAATTATAATAATTTGTGAATTTCCTTGTAGAAATATCAAGATTTTGAATTAGTTTCTTTGAGTTAGGTTCTTTGACGCTGGTCTTAGTTGTTCGTGTTTAGCGAATAGCGGCAACAGCGGTGATATTAACAGTACGATTACCTTGAGAGGTTTGGTCAAGGAACTTTCGAATCCGAATGGCTTATCGATTGTATCTGATGTTTGCCATTTGCCTGTGCACATTCATATGCATATGATGATCCATACTGTAATCACAATTTTATTTATGTTTACTATTAGAATATTTGTAAAAGTAAGCAGATTCGTCACAAACTTACTTGTTTGTCGTATGTTGGTATTAACTAATGACTTACTAGTAACTAGTAAGTAGTAGTTGATTTGAATTTTTCTTCGAATGCTTCTTGTTCTATTTAGAATAATATATATTGTTTAGAATACACAATCGTACGATGCGTGAAATTCTGAGTGTAGTGATACTTGTGGGGTTAGGAGATAAACGACTTTCTACTTTCTGGAAATGTTGCATCAGTTTCTGACAAATGTCTTGCGAATGTTTGTCCAAATCAGAATTTTGTTTTAAAAACGTGAGACTACTGCAGGATACAAGTTCAATTTAACTTGTTTTGGAAATTGATTGCCACATATATGTAAATATAAAAACAATGACTTTCTTGTTTTTCTACATGTATTTGTTTTCCTTTGTTGTTGTTGTTGTTGATGATGATGATGATGATGATCTCACGATGAAGATGAGTTTATAGAGTTTATTTCTTTCGGAAATGAATATATATATATATAATATTTTACACAAGCAATAATGTTTCCGAAATGTTCATTATTTAGAGTTCAGTATCCAAACAAAAGTCATTTACTTTGAAATTTTAAAAATACTGGTTATAACTGTATGTGAAAAGTAATAAAACTGATTTTTCTGGTAGACTAGATTCTACATACAATTGAATATTAAATGTTTTACACGGGCAATTTGCAAGTAAGCAGGTCAAATAATGAATAAACCAACTGGAAGTTGATTTGTCCTTTTTTCGAGTGCCAGCTCTTCGTCAGAGCTTTATTCATCATTTTGATAAATTTTTCTGGTGCCTATCTAGTCCCCAAGGTAATAATTATAATAATATGGTGGTGACATACCATGCCACACTTCAATGGGTTTCTGCATCTGTTGCTGACAAATGTCTTATATTTTTAAACAAAGTCTTGTTTATTCAAATTTATGGAAACTTGAGACTGAATTAGTCTTCCTCGCAGCCGTTCTTTCAGCTCGTCACGCAATGTTCCTCCCCACAAACGGCTGCTGATTTTTTAACAAGGAGGGCAGACTAAGACTGAATATGCAACAATTTAATTTGTTTTGGAAATTAACTGCCACATGTAACTTATATTTGTTTTCTGTTGTTGTTGTTGTTGTTGATGATTCTAGGCAACAAAAATATGTTGCAAATGAATAGGATTATATAATTTGTAAACGCAATTGAATTGTTTACCAAATGTTCATCGTATATTTAGGTAAAATATTTAGTTGCTTTATTTCTGGGTTATTGTTAAATATCAAAGCAAATACCTTTTTACTTTAGAGTTTGAAGAATAGCTAACTACTGATTATAAGTTACCTCAGTCAGTTGTTTTAAACAATTTTATAAGATTCTGTAATTTTTTTTTGGAAAATAGGGTATAAAATTATAATGCAGCTGCACATTCCAGCCAGCTGGTTCCAAGATCTGATCAAATATCTTTAGAATACACACCCAGCAAATGTTATGGAGAGAACCCTCCTCCATTAAACTCAAGATGTTGTTATTACTTGCTATAAAGTACTATTAAGTCCACTATGAACTAATAATTATTAATTGATCAGCATGCTAACAGCCATATATGTAAGTTTATTTTTATCATATGAAAATTCATAACTAAAAGAAAGAACAAAATTCTGAACCAGTGCACAAGAAAATCATGTAAGAATCCATAAGAAAAAACAAACTTGTCAGCCAGTGAACAAAAAATTTATACTCGTAAAATAACTAGTAATTGTTCACCGAAGTGGAGGTGAATAGACCAGGATATTCACCGAGCCGCGAATGCAGTGAGGTGAATATCCTGGGCTTTCACCACACTGAGGTGAATAATTAGGTTAGCATATATATACCCAACCAGTGAATCAGTGAGAAACAGGCTCTAAAAAAATATCAATTTTAATCGGATAAAATTATTTTTTGTCCAAAGCCAAGCTGCCGTGCGCGCTCACGATCGCTAATCAGTGAATATCCAGAATATTCACTGATTAGTGAACCAATCACAGCGCGCGAAAAACACTATTCACTGGTTGGGTATATCCTAACCAACAATATTTTATATGTACAAAGATATGACTTTTCTTAACACTTCTAATACTTGGTATTTTATGGATTTTCATATGATCAAATAAATATATAAATTTAATTAATATATGGTTTGTTATATATATCATTGTTGTGTTTTGCAGGTGCAATGGCAGAGGAAGGGTCTGGGTCCAAGCGGTCCAGTACCCTGCCTGTACCAAATCCCAAACCACGTCTGTTTCCACGCCCACAAGCGCAAGCTAAGACACTAGCCAATAGTGCAAACAGAAATATAGCTATAAGGTCTGCCAAACCTTCATTGCCGCCCAAACCACCGCAGTGCTCACCTACGTCACCAACATTTACGGCCAAACCACCTCCCAAACCTGCTCGACTCCATGCAAATAATAATAACAATGATTCAAATATTGGATCTAGGAATAGAACATTACATCAACTGTCTGAAGAAGGTGAAAATGATTGTGTAACTGGAAATAAAAATGGTGTCACAGATAGCTCGGATGTATATGAAGATATGTATGACCATGCAGAAACTGTCATCTCAAGTTCAGAACGACAGTCTCAAAGGTATGTTACACATGTAAACTGACAATGGGATGATGCCGATGCCTTCTTGTTGCTGCCTTGAATTGTCCAAACAGCCTCGCAAGTCGATGCAAGGTGACACAAGTCAAGTTTTACCCTTACTACAGACTTGTGTCTGGCATTCTTGCTAGGACTTGCACTATACATGTATTTGACCAAATAGGCATGCAAGTTATATTAAGCGTAGAACTTTACACAAGTTGGTAAAGTACATATTAATTATTCATTTAGGTTTTGACTATTACTGGCCAGATTTACAGTTGTAGTCTGCAGCTCAGAAATACCAGGATTAATTGGCCAATGCATTAGCTTTTTGTTAGAATTGAAAGCATATTCATAACTATTAATTAATTGTATGGTAAATGCAAGTGAATCCAAATTATTGTGAACTTTCTTTGGTAGTTGCTGCTCATTTCTGGCAGATCTTTACGAAAAGTAAACAAATATTTACTTTAATTCATCCTCATTACTGGGGATGCGTGAGATGTTCTCAGCAATGCATGAGAGTGCTAGGTAACCCTCAAATGCAATGTGTGAGAGTTGCAGACATCTCTGGCTAAGAGCTAACTACTGAAAGCAGAGTACATGTAAACACAAGCGAAGTAGGGTGATTTACTCTAGAACGGGGTTGGAATTACTTCGTTCAGCGGCACATCCCTACCCAAAATTGGAGTGAGGTGGGGGGGGGGGGGGGGGGGGGGGGGGGGGGGGGGGGGTGGGGGTGGGGG